>PVKC010012317.1:0-24065 GCA_004027635.1 Crocidura indochinensis
GAACAGTGCTCAGGGGAGCTTAGGGGTTACTCCCACTTACACTCAATCATCACTGGGGTCACATGATGTGAGGCATCCACAAGAGCCATATGTTCCATGTGGTGCTAGGGAGCAAACTTGCACATGAACTTTAACTGCAGCCCTTTAATCTTACAGATGTCTTTGTTCATTTGATCAATTCCATTACTGATTTGTTCTTGAAAAAAGTTGGAATGTTTTCTGCTTTAAACTTTTTTATATACATTATTACATTTAGCTCTGTTTACAATAATTTCAGGTTTGCCTTCTTAGATTCAGATATTCTAGACTCTTAGGAAAAAATAAAGACAAGCTAACAATATCATTTACAGCTAACCTCACTGGGCTCTTGTGAAATCACTGAAATAGATAATAAAGTTCACTATTATCAGGCTTCCAAATAGACAAGAGTCTTATGGAGCAAAGAAAGCCATAGTACTGACAATATTAACCCCCATAAGCAAAATAAAAAGTGGGGGATAAAATGAGGATTAGGCTCCATGGTACTCTTCCCTCTTAGGGTAGAACATAAGTGAAACCATACTGTGATCTATATGCAGCATACCCCACCTGCTGAAGAATATTGCCATTGTAAAATTTTACTTGTCACACTGCCCAATGTGCAAGTGAGCCAACAACTGCTTGAAACTGTCAAAATTTCTCATTATATTTATATTTAACTATTTTCTTTGCCTTTCTTTCATCCTCCTGCTTGCTAACCTCTATATTTCTTTGGCATTTTTATTCCCATTAATTCATCATTCTTTTATTTATTTTATGAGTTCTTTCAGAATAATAAAACATAGAAATTTAAAGTTGTATCAGTAGTAACCTATTTTACTTAAGTCAATATAGTATTACATGACTTTGGTATTCTCAATATTGTCTTTAAAACTGTGCCTACAGCATTTATCTTTTCTGGACCTAAATTGATATTTTAGAATATGAGACATAAATATTAATAATGAAAACAGACTGGCCATATCTGGAGAGCTAGACAATATTTGCTAAACAGTATTTGTAAAAACAGTTATTGTAAGTAAAGTATAAGGAATATTTGAGAGACATAAATTTCTTAGCCTGAATAAACTTAAAACCTAATTAAAGTGACAGATCAGATTATGACAACTGAAAGGAACAACATCTCTATAAAATATGTGGAGACAAGAGAACAAAGTTTGAGCTGACCAGCTAGAGGTGATTATGAAAGGTTTTTGAAGCTGAACATCAAAAGGAAAAAGTAAGAGATAAGTTCGAGAGAAGGATAAGCAGCTGGTCCAATAATGTTATTAAATCATTGTCTATAGAATTTTTATTCTCCTAGGGACTGTTTTGTTCCTGTAATGGTTATTTTTGTTCTGATATATTACCAAAAGTTATTTTTCACTTAAGAAAGGTCTAGATAGTCTCATTTTATCAGAACTAGTCTTGTTGTTTTTATATCCAGCTTGATTCTCTAATACTTTGAAATTTTTTCAGATATTTTTAGGTATGTATTTTTAGCATAAAATGTGAAAGACATTTTTCAAAAGCAGGTCTGTGGCATCTACTATATGAAATTATAACACAGTAGCCTAAAAACCTTTTCCCAGCCTACACAATACCCTGTGGCATTTTTATTTCCTCAGGTTACAACACACTTTCCTGTCCATTGAGATGGTGAAAAAAAAGGTAAAATGATCTAAATACAGTCTGAATCTATTAGACAGTTGCTTATCTTGAAAATATTCTAGAATGTAATTACTTCTATCATCCTTTCCCACAGGCTAATCTTATTTTTCAAATTTATTTGACATTGAAGTTGATGTACTCACTTTCACTTAAAATTCAAAAACTCAAAAAAGCAAAAAAAGCAAGGAGTAGATAGATCATACAGGAGTTAAGTCTTGCAAGTGGTTGACTCCAGTTCAGTTCTAGTGCATTATGTCACCATGTGGTCCCCTGAACACTTCCAGGAGGAATACCTGAGCACAAAGCCAGAAGTAAGTCATGAATACCACTGAGTGCACCCTAAATCCCCAACAAACAAACAAAATTAATATTCATTTGGTAACAAATCAGATGGGGGTAGAGTGGTTGCTTTTAAATAATAAGCTAGAAACTAGAGAGACAGTACAGTGGATAAGGCACTTACCTTCCATGTAGCTGATCTGAGTTGAATTCTCAGCACCACATATGATTGATTCCCAGAGTCCCAACAGAGTGATCGCTGAGCACACAGTTAGGAGGAAGACCTGAGCACTGCTGAGTGTAATCCAAAATATAATTAAGGAAAAACAAGATTTTTCATACCATAATAGTTTCTGTTCAATTGTTTTATTATTACCAGATAAGATATAAAAATAGCAGCAAACAGGAATGTTCCTATAAACATGCTCCCAAATAAAAACATTAAAATCATCTGCTACTCCTAGAAAACAGGCATTTTATTTCAAAGGAAAAAATGCAAAATTCAAATGTCTAAAGGAATTAATTCAAACTTTGCACAAAGGTATGCCTGACTTATCATTTCTGAAAGCTAGCATTTTTGTAAAGGTGGAATTTGATGACTGGAAGAAGAATAAAAGGAAAAATACAGTTAAAAACCATAAAAAGAGAAGATTGAGGCAGTTACTGCCAAAAATAAACTTTTTAGATTATTTTCAAGTGCTAGTCATAGTAAGGGTCATTGATGGTATTAGCATTGTTCTTTCTCCTCTATCTAAAATAGGCACTCTAATATTTTGGAATAATTAAGAAACTCATGCAATTTGCATGTATTTCCATTCAAATATATTTCCAAAAGTTCAATTTGTAATCATGTGACATAAGATTTAAAAAAAAAACACATTGGGATGGCATATCATGCCTGGTTTTCTCCTTCTTCATCCAGTTCTGTTGTTTGATGTAGAAAAAAGACAGCTCAATGTTAGGAGGATATCAAGAGACATGTTTCTCCACAAGGAGACACTGATGAGCGTGCTATAATACAGCCATGGGTATTTTCATACTTCAAGTCAGTATCACATTTGCCTTGTTCTTTTCATCCTAGACATAATTTATCAGACTAATTGTCAAGGCTCAGTGCCTTTGCATCTTCCCAGGAGCCAAATTCAAAAGCAGACCTTAGGTTCATGGAAACAAAATAAGCATATTACTAATAACAGCTTTGAATTTCAGTTTGCAAGTAAAACACTCATCCTCTAAATCCCAATCTTGATTTGGACCTAGTTAGAAAAATTTTTTAATTTGGTCCTTAGCTCCTTCTTCGAAATGCCATTTTTACTCTGTTCTCCTTTCCCAAATATGTAAGTCAGATTCCATCAAATTATCTTGTATCATTGTCCTCATTGACAGGCTTTGAAAGAGATTAAAATTCACCCAGCCTGGCTTGGAAGCAGCTGAGTAGCAGCTAGAGAACCTACATACACACAGCCAATCCAATTCAGCATCTTCCCTATCAAAGCTTTAGACATACTGACACTACCCTGTCGCTATCAGTATGAATTAGGCCAATTACCTCCTATGCAGATGTTCTGTTGCTCAGCTGTCGGGCTCTGAAAGATGACTGACTCATGACCAGCCACAACAACATTATGAGAGAGCTAGCTTCAATGAGTCAGATATGAAATGTTCAGCTCCTGACCTGGACAAATTGAACATGGATTTACACATGTAAGTACAAGCAAATGTGCACACCTGTATACAGAATCACCTTTTGATAATGTACTTTCTGATGCAGGTCACTGGAACAAATATTATATTGGAGAAAGTGAAAAACATTTCTTCTATTTCAGTGCACATAATTTAGATTTATACTCTGTAGTAGTCTATTGGGGGAGAGTAAATTCGAATTAATTTACTAAAAAAATCTAAGATAAAAGGATACAACTTCACCTGAGGTCAATCATAATATATATACATATATATTTGGTATGTGGACATTCTTTGGTTATTTTTTATGCTGTGCCTTCCTTGATATTTAGGAATTGCAAAGACTCTATTTGATATATGTTCCAAACTAGAGATTGATGTGTATTCATAGATTAAATACCACCCATTTCAACATCACATTACTTTCCATAATAGATTTGGGGAACAAATAGATTTGGGGGAACAAAATCTTACCAGCTCAACTGAACCTGACTCAACTCAAATATCCACCACAGGGGCCGGGCGGGCAGTGACGCTGGAGGTAAGGTGCCTGCCTTGTCTGTGCTAGCCTAGGACGGACCGTGGTTCGATCCCCTGGTTCCCCATGTTTCCCAAGCCAGGAGTGACTTCTGAGCGCATAGCCAGGAGTAACCCCTGAGCGTCACCGAGTGTGGCCCAAAAACCAAAAAAAAAAAAAATCCACCACAAGAGTCCAGTAAAATAAACCTTAAAATACACTAGAGTGACTTCCATAATTAAAGTTGTTCTTTTTGTTTAAATTTACTACAGTTCTATATATGCTTCTACATGTATATTCATCAGCTATCTTTTCAGCTAAACAAGATATTTATATAGTGAGTTTTTCTTTTTCATAGGCATTATATTCCATCAGCTGTTGAAAGGACTGAATTAGTGAATACTGAACACTTGCTCCCAGGAAAAATATAGGGTATAGCTTCTGTGAGTCTCTAGTTGCACCATTTTTATCATCTATCAATACATAACCTTGTTTAATGTGCATCTTTATTTAAATACAGCTTAATTAATATATAACATTGACTCATCAACAATGATCCAAGGCACTATAGCCTGAGTGAAGCTTATCAGTGTTTGTTCCCAAAAGACTCATAACAGCTTTCTTGTACGTAGGGTCCCAGATAGAACTACAGAATTACACTTAGGAGCATTTAGGTGTAATAAACAGCAAAACATATGAAAATGCAAATATAAAGTGCTAAATAGTCTAAGATCACTTATTTATATTCGGTGAACTGAAGCAAGTAGGCATAACTTCACCTTGCTAGTGATTTGATAAATGTTTGTTTTAGGGGGCTCAGGAATGTGGCTCATAGGAAAAGAGAGCCTGTATTGCATGTGCACAGTAATAAACTGGATCTCTGGCACCATTTTATATTGCTGCACATGATTATTCCCATACCATAGCCAAACCTATGACCTCTAGCACACAGCAGCCAGTCTGATAGTATCACCACAAACACACCAACAAAATTTCTAGTTTTCAGAGTTCTGCAGAGTGGATCAATCAGTCACTTTGGATCAGTCACTTTATTCTTTGGGGCTTATGATTATAGGTATGTGAAGAGTCAGTGATATTTAATTATTCTGTATCATGGCTATTTTTTGTGTTACTTTGACATTACCTTCTGTGATAGATTACTTTCTATGACAGGATCATAATATGCCCAGATATTTAACTAAATATTGCTTTTGGAAATGTCTGTGTATTTCTAGAAAAAACAGCGTTGGAATTGGTACCACTTGTCAAGCAGATGGATGCCCTTTATTCATGAAAGTGGATAGTTTAATTTGTTGAGTGCCTGAATGAAACAAAAAGTTTTAGGAAAGGAAAATTAACTTTCTGCATCTGACTGAGTCAAGACATCAGTTCTCTTCCCTCCACTAAGATTATAGCACCAGAGCTATACCAATTTCTTGAGTATCCAGCTTGTGGACTGCAGATACAAATGTGGCTAATTGAGCATCACTGCAGAATCCTTATAATTACTTATTTTATAATCATATATTATTCTACCAATATATGCTAATATATCACTCTATTAAAAATACTTCACAGGCTTTTGTATCAAGCAGAACCAAAACACGTGGAGTTAAGGAAGAAGAGAAAACAGAAACAAGACAATATAGATGTATATACTCACATATATAAAGGAAAAATAAATAAAAATAAGCTTAAAAATATTAAGGGAACAAAGTGTTGTAGGAGACTACCTTACTTTTGGGAATAAACAGGTTAAGAGGTAGTATTATATAGGTCTTAAACTTATAAAGGAAATATAGGCTTCCCCATTGTCTTTTGATATTTTCTTGTGAGGGGGTGGAATCCAGAGCACAATTTCATCACACACCTGATATTGTTGAGATTGAGAAACGATTTGCAGCAGAAAGGGTTTGGATAGAGTTCTTGCACTAGGTAACCTTCTGGAGCTGAGTTTGATATCAAACAACAGTCCACATTTAGGGGGGAGGGAGAAGGAAGGCTACAGAGCATGAGTCAACGTAAGTGTTGGTTGTAGATTCTTGCCGAGGGATGAGATGTGGGGTTAGGTGGGTGTCATTCCCCTGGGAATTGGGTGATGGCTTATTGAGGCAGGAGGTAGGTCTTGATAACTAATGGGTTAAGAACTGAGGGTAAAGAGCATTAATAAGGCAAGATATCGAATTGGAAATGTGGGGTGAAAGAATAGTAGGAATAATGGAGGGTTCCAAGACCAGACAGTCGTATGAACATTAAGTAGCAATAAAAACAAATGATCAGACTTAAACACCGAACCCAAAGCCAATGACAACAGAATCAACGCCCAATCTACAATATGCTAGACACTGAGGGTATCACTTATACTAGCAACCCAGGGCATAAAGGAGAGGGATATGGGGTGTATGCTGGGAACTGAGGTGGACGGAGGACAACATTGGTGGTGGAAATGCACCTGATTCAATGTCACTATGTACCTAAAATATTACTGTGAAAGATTTGTAATCCACTTTTGGTCAAAATAAAAATTAAAAATTAAAAAAAAATACTTTACAGGAGACATAAATTGAAGAAAACAATAGTGACTGTATACATAACATAATACAACTAATTTTCCATTCATTTACTCTTTTGTTGGGGTGGGGGTCCTCAAGAAATGCTGTGAAGTTTCATAGGCAGTCGAGTATTCTCAGTACCAACCAGACAAGATGGCTCAATGCATGGACAGGGCAATCTGGTGCTACTTTGGACAAACAGATATAAGGGCCTCAGGGCCATCTTGACAGTGCTCGGAGCCTCCACAGCTATACCCAGATGTGACAAGAAATGAACTCTGACCTTAAATATACAAAGTTTGTGATATAGACCTTTATGTTCTCTCCAATTGCTTCTGTTCATTTACTCTTAAACATCATTCTAAGGTAGACTTTATTAGTCCTGTTTTATACATAATAATAGAATTAATTGGGGCTATTTTCCCAAGGATATACACATCTTCTAAGTAACAGCGTAACTACTTACCACCAGGCTTCTCTTGTTTTAAATGCAATATTCTAATTACTAAAATCTATTGAAGTAAATTTTAAAGTTCAGTTCATGTCTTAAGTTTTATATTGATGCCAAACAGAGTTAATATTGCAGGAACAGTGAGACAGTCTGGGGATTAAAGAACTTGCTTTGTATGCAGCTGACTCCAATTTAATTCCTGTCACCATAAATGGTCCCCCAAATACCACCAGGAGTGATCCTTGGGCACGCAACCCCTGTCTCAACAGAAAAAGCTAATATTGCAGTCATAATATTTTCTAGGTGAATATATGTCAAAAGTCAAATACACAATTTGCTCAGTAGGAAGAGATGTCACGTTTAGTTACTTTTTATCTAAGTACAAATGGCCTGCAAAATCATGTTTGGCCCTGGTTCATGATGGATCAGACACATCTGTTCTCCTTGCTGCCCAGAGCTCATCTGCCTATATTATATGGCATGAAAATGATGTTATAAATATCCAAATGGCCACTCCTACAAAAGGGTATTCAATTCCAGATATAATACAGGCATCCAAAATTATTTGGGAGAAAGTCATTACAATTCCCAAACTACCTATCGCAGAAAAGAAACTAACATCAAACAATGGGCTAACTACTGATTATTAGATAAAGTGCTTCCTATCAATCTTTTCAAGGCAGTAAAATAAATTATTGTTTAAAGGTAAGTAGAAAAGGCAACAGGGAACAGAAATGTATAAAATAGCTATTAAAAGAGAGAGAACTTTTATCCTGATACAGTCCTAATCTAAATTTAGTAGTTTAAAAAGAGCTAAGTCTCTCCTACCAATTTCTAAATGCCAGTTTAGAACTCATTTCTCAGACCATTTTCATGTGCAAGAAAGCCCTGAGAGCTTTTTTAAAATTAGAGCCAAAAGGTCAGAAAGTTAGAAAGTATTATGCCATCTCTCCTCCTTCCTAAAATGGTCATTGGGCTGAAATGGCCCTGAAAGAGTTAACATTCTGATCTGTTTAAGAACAACCAGTTGACCTTTAAATATGCTGGTTTGAATCCAATCACCTTTCAACAAGCATAAAATTTGGCACAAGGCGTACTAACACACACCAATTATTTTCATAGTGTACATGACTAGGTTCATAGCGTCCTGTTTAGAGAAAAGAATAAATGTCCATTTTCAAAAAACCAGACTTAGAGGCGGAGTGTCTGGTGGTAGGATTGCCCTTTGGAAACTGTCTCCAAAAGTGATGTTGGAGAAGATTGTCCCTGAAAAAGAATAGCCCCTAAAAGTTATTCATGTTTGTTTAAATTCTGCAATGTGAAAATGCTTCCTCCAACTTTTAGTAGTATATCAAAAGTAAAAATAGCTGGGAAATAATTATTATGGTCAGTTAAGAATTTTGCTTGCCATATATGTGAAAAAAATTTTCCCCTCTCGGTGCCATAAAGGTGACACAATGAATCCTGCTTAGAGGAAACAAGCTAAAATAAAAAAAATTAGAGCCAACTATTGTCTACTCTCTAAAGCAATGCTTCATTTTTTGAAAGAAATTCCAGGAGATTTTCATAAAAAGTGATATTTCCCTGAATCTTCAGAATAGAATTCTTTTTGTCACAGGCTTTTTAGGGACATAGTACATGGCTGTTTAGTGCTACGCACAGGGCCTACCAACCTGTTAACATCTGAAGCAATATCAAGACTGTATTCTTTTTTTGGGGGGTGGGGGTCACACCTGGCAGTGCTCAGGGGTTACTCCTGGTTCCATGCTCAGAAATTGCTCCTGGCAGACACGGGGGACCATATGGAGCACCGGGATTCGAACCGATGACCTTTTGCATGAAAGGCAAACGCCTTACCTCCATGCTATCTCCCGGGCCCCTCAAGACTGTATTCTTATAATTACTTGTTCCCTCTCTTCAAGTCCCTCGTGCCTTATCCCACTTCACTTATGTCAGCCAGTTAGTTACAAGGACTTTTAACCCCATACCTTCACCTTTTTTCAGAGCCTGTGTTTTAAAACTAAGACTTCTGTTATGTCTTTCCAAATCTCAGAATCCTCCTTCCAGTCGTAGGTTTAAGGAAAAGACCTCTGCTTTGCTACCTGTGTTTGCTACCCAATCCTTGTCACAATATCTGTTTTCCCATTATTCATTCCCTGTTTTCTGGTGAGTCGAAAGAGAAGCATCAGGCTGTCCAAACATGGGTTGTAGCCTGGGACCAGTACCCAGGTCAACCCACACAGACATAAACATACACCTTATTACTATGAGACTGAAGAAGAAAGGATTTGTTTTTATGGTTTTTTTTAAAGATTTGTTGAAAAGATGTCATGGCTGCTGAGCTTAGAAGCACTAGCTTCTAAGCTAGTGCTAGTGCTAGTGCTAGCTGGGGACCCTCATACAGAGGCCCATGAGAATTTCCAATCATGACAACTCAGTTAAAGTATAGCCTGACAACTTCGTTGAATTCTGGGCTTTCTCCTAAAGTCCTCAATAGAGCTAGAGTCTGAGAATTGCACAACTTGATCTAAGGGCAGGTTGTCCTACCTCATCACCTAACAGTGAGAAGAAATCAGAAGACCTTCCATTCTAGGATCTGTGCAAATATCAAGATCTCTAATTACAGAGGACTGACTTTGACAACCACAACCAAACAGAAAGTGTCCTGTCAACCTTGGGGTTTGACAATTAACATGTCCGGAGCCTATAGTCAGTCTCATGACAGTATCGTCAAAAGTGGAGACACCCTGTATATCTTAGGCCAAGGGAATTTCCTTTCTAATTTCCCCATTACTTACTGTGCCTGTGCAAAAAAAAAAAAAAAAAAAAAAACCTTGCCACACCAGCCGCCAACCTTTTTTTTTTTCTTCTTTTAAATTTAAATTTATAGCTTCTAAACAGGAGCTCCACCACTTTCTTTCTTTTTTTTAAACAGAACCATAAAACATGAATCATCTTGTTCTGTCTCATATTTCAATGGCTTCCTATAAATTGAGGGGGGGAAAAGTGGATGGTACCAGGGGCAAAGCAATCTCATGAGCATTGAATGGAAATAAAAAAAATGATCAGACCTAAATACCCAACCCAACATCAATCCAATAGAATCAAGAGACCAAACTACAACAAGCTATACACAAAGGGGACCTTAGCAGTCCAGAGGGGTTAGGATGGAGGTATGGGGTACATGTTGGGAATAGTGATGGAGGGAGGTCAACCCTGGTGGTGGAACTTGCCTAATTCATTGTCACTATGTACCTTAAATATAACTGTAAAAGACTTGTAATTCACATCGGTCTCAATCAAAATTATTTAAAATAAAAAGAAGTGCCATGTAACTGAGGCTTCAATAAGCTCCTGCTGTCTTCCACCTTTCACAGAAGCAATTCCCTCTCTGTATTCTAAACAGCTCCTAATTCCAAGCTTTTCCTTCCTTCTCTGAGACTAATTCAATTCCCATTCCTCATCATCAACTCCAACTCATTAAAGATCCCCTGTCTTTGGCCTCTCCAAAATTTGGTGAAGTCTGTTTATTTGACATTATCCTCACTTCGGCCTCCATCTGAAAGACTCAGTATGAGATGTCACACAGTGTGAGATGACAACCCACAACTGACTCTCTTGCATGAGAGTAATGACTCCCTCAGTCTCATCATCCTACAGCCTGAATCCCAGAGTTCGACATGCTCAGAAAACAGCAGGGCAGTATATCCAGATACTATTCTCTATTAATTGGCTCAATTCTGTGGTCCAGGTTCTCCAACCCAGCTATTTTCTCCTTTTCCTTTCATTATCTGCATACTACATCCCAGGAAAGCAGCATACTACTTGGAAAGAGAAGGAAAGGTCCAAGGACAGAAGACAGAGGTTTGAGGTCAAAATTGGTAGCGACTGAGTGACTTTGTCAAGTCCTTGCAATGCAATTAAACCTGTTTCACTTCTAATGAAATGTGGATTCTTAAATCTACCTCACAGGGTGCTTGAATGGAAGCAAATGAGATCAGGAAAATGAACACTATTTTGAATTATAAACAGAGAAGGAAGGAGAGACTGTGGAGGAGAGTAGAAAGAAGGAAAACTGAAAACATTTACCTCCCTCACCTTTTTACACTGTTGGGTAAAATAAAATGTTGAGGCAGGAAACCCACAGATGCTAGTTCTAGGGTACTAGTCCCAGGAAAAATCAAGGAATTTTCATCAGGATAATTATCATCAGATAATTCCACATCTGATTAGGAGTTCAGTCTACACATCATGTTTTGAACCGCAGGGCTAGAGCTTTGTACCAAAGACCCAGGGTTGGCCTGCAGAAAAAGATCAATATGTTTTCCACCTTTTATTCCCAAGAATATAAAGGCAAGTCCAGCTGAGGAAAACGCTCAGAAATTGCATGACATGGGCATCTCAAATTATGAACTAATATTTTGCCCTTGGTCAATCAGAATCAAGAAAAAATAAATCCAGGCTTTGCATTCTGATTAGTTCCACTTGAATTGGAAATTGTGCTCAGAAGTCCAAAACAAAAAGTCCACAGCAATGGTGTTCTTAACTCCCCAGGTATAGATGCTGGTTTTCCTTAAGGATGAGACTTGAAGCAAGTCGCAGGTAGATTGTGTATAGAAAACACCCTACACCTGGAAAGAACATTCCATCAACACCCAACTGTAATGAGAAAGATTGGCATCAAAGGACTTAAGGCCCCCTGGTATTTCTCATTATGACAAGGCTGACACTGAAAATAAAGTACCCCTTAAGGCCACAGACTATTCTCTGAGCTGCTGTCCTCACAGGGACTGTGCTTGAAGTGGCTTCCACTCCTAATTTTCTCTTTACCACACAAACTATACCTATTGCTTCAGTCCAGTGTTTGTAACTTGGAACTCCAAGTTCATCCACCCACCCAAGCCCCTAAATGTCCCTTTAGCTGGTTTCCCTTCTAAGCAATCAATTCTATTGATCCCCAATGCATCTTCAGTTTGACTTGTTGCCACGTCCCACCATGTCCTCGTTGGTCTAGATCTTTTGTCTTCTCACTAGTTTTCTTCCTAAGACTCCCAGATGCCTCATTCCAGAATACTGAAGCCTCACCTTTCTATCCCCTGCTACAAAGATGTGCCAGAACTCTCAAAGACATTGATCAACTTACTTACAAGTGCACGGCCATCCCTGTCAAGTGTGTAGACAGCGCACTGCAGAAGAAAGTGCCCCTGACCTAGCACCAGATGGATGGTATAAGAGTTTATATTAGAAAACTTTATCACTAAGTGGCTGTGTGAATCTGAACAAATTATAAAACCTCTCTGCACTTCAGTTTCCTCATTTGTGGATGAAGATAATAACTACCAACATCATTACTAAGGATTAAATGGGATAACCCATACAAAGTAGTGGGTGAATTTCCATAAGAGTAATTAATGTTTTTCGAGTATGCACTACATTCTAGGCTCTATTCTGAGTAATATTTCTATGCTTACCCAGATATATTATTATCCTCATTTTGCAGAAGAGGAAAATGAGGCAAGAGAAAGTGAAGTCACTGAAACCACATAATAAATCAGTAAAAGAGTAGGCATTGAGATGCTGATAGTCTGACTCTAACGTCTGCACACTCATCTTCACGCTGCCTACTTGTAGACACTTCCCCATCCCTTCAGCTCTGGATATGTGGAGCGTCCACACATCCACCTTGTCCTCTCCATCTGCCAAGAATTATTCCACTTTCCTACCTACCCTGATATCTCCAAATGAGCATACCTGTGTTTTCTCTGTACTCAAGTATAGTAACATCTTTTAATTCTTTATTGTGTCTTTGTATATATTTATTCTTTCTATAAGGTAGTTCTAGAAACTACATCAGAAAAAAATTACATATTCCAATTTCAGTTTTTCCCAACAAAAAGCATGTTACTTCCATCAACTGTCATTACCAAGCCAACTTTACTAACTGCCATTCACTTAACCAATAAACATTTTCCAAGGACCTGCCATGTTCATTTGAAGAGATAAGTATTACAAGAGTATTGTCCTCTAAGAGCTCACGATATAGTCAAGTGGTATATCGGTGTTTAGAAAACTTAAATGAATTGTTTTTTGTTTTTTGTTTTTTTAATATAATTTTTATTTTTAAACATGTTGGGTTACATATCGTTGGCAATCATATTTTAGGTACAAATTAACATAAAATCAGGGGAACTCCCATCACCAAAAAGTCCCCAGTCCACCTCAGTTCCAATCCTAGTTCCCATATCCTCTCCCCTACCGCCTCCCCTACCTCCCCCGGGGTTGCTAAAGCAAGTGGTCTCCTCTGCGTCTAATTTGCTACTTGGTGGTCTTACACATGTTTGATTTTGGTTACCGCTCTTTCCCCCCCCCCCTGATTGGGAAGGGGGACTAGTCAGTATAAGTTATGTGGATTTGTTTGAGAAAGAAGAAAAAAAATAGAAGATAAAGGAAAAAAACGGATAAATAAAAATAAGCACTGAATTCACACTATTAATGACAGCAATAACTTCTGTTCTTCTCCCTCTTGGATTTCCCTGTCTCATTCACTAAGTATGTCACTGCCTCTTCCTTTTTCTCTCTGCTGCTACCCCATAGGTTATTTGCTCCCTGGTTTATATCCAAGCTATTATAATCACTTCCTAATTTACCTCACTACCCCCATTCTCCTACCTCTTGAAACAACCCACCTCCTGCTACCAATATAAACATGCTATCACTCCCTTATTCAAACTCAATAAAAGTTGTTGAATCATTCGCAAGACTTTGAATGAAAATAGACAAATCTGAGCAATTCCTGGACTTTCTGGTCTTGCTTTATTTACTTCTCTTCCACATAAGTACAATTCACCTCAAAAATCATATCAAAGAGATACTTAATTCATTTATTTAAATGTGATCCACCTCCTTATTAGGTGCAGCACCCTTGGATCATCCATTTTGGGGGATGTGGTGTGGGGAGACACATCTAAAAGCACTTAGGGGCTACTACTGGCTTGGTTCTTGGTTTTGTTTCTGGTATAGACCGAGGTGGTACCTGAAACACATGCAAAGGATATGCTCCAGCCTGTTGATGCATCTCTCAAACCCCAGTTTTATCTATGAAAGTTATATGTTCCTCTAAGATTCAAGTCAAATCACCTAATACTCCCACAACACAGATGAATATTCCAGCCTTGGATTTGCTTTGGTGGTACTTTTGTGATTTTGTTCTTTTGTGATGTGTGTGTGTGTGTGTGCTTTTGCTTTTGTGATTCTTTTAGGGCATGCTAATTCTATTTTGCATTAAACTCATTTGTGTGTCTTATCTTACAGTCTTTGTATCTTAAGGACAGAACTTTGTCTTTATCATCTTTGTTCAATACAGCACATAGCAGATTGCCTCAAGCACAAGTGCTGAATAAATAATGAGTAGGTTCTTTATTGTGCATATGTGATACAGTGAGTGAAACTTCTCATGAGTACCCGTGACAAAAATCAAGTTGTTTCTTTCTGTTATTATCATCTAATTATTTATTCAACAAATCTTTTTTCATCCCTAGATAATATGTGAGGTACTAGGGTTACAAAAATAGAAAAGACTATGCTCAATAAACACAGTCTCCATCAGGGAGATTGTCACATAGTAAGATGGAGGAAAAATAATCAGAATCATGACCGTTTTACTAACTACCTCTGGTGTGACTTGGGAAAATCACTTTCCAGGAGTTAACTATTGATCAGGATAAAATGTAAAGTACTGGGTATTTCTAAATGTATGAGTCTGGCCTCTTCTGCTAACAAATGACACCTCTGTGTCAATAAATGTCAACATATTTGTAAAAATTATCAATCTATTTAATTCTGGAGAAATCAAGTAAGTCACAGTGAGACGAGAAGCTGAAGCTTATAAAAACTCTAAAATTCATGAGAAAAATGAATCATAAATGCTTTATTCACATCATTACATAAATAAGCCACTAGAATGCTGGCTGTGCATGCAGAGTCCTTGTGTTAAGCTCCTCCAATTACATGTGTGTGAAGGCTGCTGGGACATATCCTTCCTCCATTAAAACCTGAAAAGGTCAGCACTCTCCAAAGTTCATGAATTTAACTATAAAAATTTCAAAGCAGAAAAGATACATGTTTATTCACTTTAAAGAGGTAATAAAACGGTGTCCAAAGAAGCAAATTTTCCTACAATATCATCAAAAGCATTTTTAAAAAAAGAGATCTGAGAGTAGTTAAGGCATGTTTCCTGCACGAGCTAACCCAGACTTGATCGTGGCAGGAGTGATCCCTGACCACCAAGCCAGGAATTAACCCTGGCCTATACTGGGTATAGCCCCAAAACAAAAAAAAAACCCTTAAAAATAAGATATCCACAGAGAGACATACACAGAAAAAACATATTGTTGTATTCTCATTGACTCATTAGTTGCTTTACCTGATTTAAAAAAAAAAATCCTTAATAAGGCCTTGCTGAACTTCCCAAATCAAATTTTAGACCTGAAAGGTTGACGTTTAAACAGTAGACTTTGAGAAATTCTGCTAAAATTCTCCAGAAAAACTCAGGGTGCTCTTTCTCAGACACGCCCTTCCCAGTCACAAACATCATACACCTTTTCTTCAAGCTTTTCTGTTGGAACTTGAAGGGAAGGGCCATATTTTCTTCCTTTGTTCTTCCTGGAGCCCAATTGTAAGTTTGTCATAATCAGTAAAAAAGAAGCTCTCCTCTGGATCTCCATATCCTACCACTAGTACTTCGCAACTGAGATTGGAAATGCAAGATACAAATAAGCCTTATCTCTTTGCTATGAGAAAGAACTTGTTGGGAGATCTTTGAATTCTGTATACTGATCTTTGTGTTCTGGGATATGGCAAATTAAAGGTATCCAATATAATACTTTTGGATGAAGCAATTAATAAGTATTATTATGAGCCTTGATTAATAAGTATTATTAATAACATTAATTAGCATGTATTATTAATTATTAAAATTATTAATTAATAAGTATTATTATGATCTGGAAAAGTACAAGAGTCTAGGTTGAATTCTTTCATACTCAAGTATCCAAGTTTTAGTGTTGAAGAAATAGAATCTCAAAGCATCACACATAGCCCAATGAGGTTCCATCCCAGACATCCTGAGCATTACTAAGAGTTATTCCTGAGCACAAAGACAATAATATGCTCTGAGCACAACTAGGTATAGCCCATTACTCCCTCAAAAGAATCCAAGTTTTGATACCTGGAATAGCATGCACCAGTCCCAAACACCTTTAGTCATGGCCCAAATGCCCCTAAACTCGCGCCTCTAGACATGACAATGAACTATTTGGCCTGGTTGCCTGAACATCATCAAGATACTAATGGGTCCCCTGAGCACTGATTAAGAGACTAAAACAGAATAAAACAAAAGTTATTGAAAATTTATGCTGTAATTTAGATCTACAAATGGTAAAGGAAGACAGTACAGTGGGTTGCTTTGCATATGACCAACTGAAGTTACAGTCCCATATGGTTCCCCTGAACCCACCAGGAGTAATTCTTGAGCATAAGCTCAGGAGTAAACACGGAGATTGAGATTTGCCTGTCTGTGAGCCCCCAAAAACTGAAAGTAAAACAACAGAACTACAGATGACAAGAATCTTATATTTAAGCAAAATCAATGGAACTCTTGAGACTGAACTGTGAAACATGATTTATTCTCAGGTATGTGTTTTTATCAACCAATCCAGCAACTCAAAGACATTTCAAAACAATGAAGCTTCTTTTGTCCCCACTTCTCAAACACTAAAAAGGAATATTAGTCTTGGTGCAATTCACAAAGTCCACTTAGTTTCATACATTACTTCACATCATACAAGTTTTTTCAAGCACCTCTCCTTCGGATCCTCCCACTAAAATACCTCTCAGGTCTTTGTCCTCAAATCTCACTCTTCCTCTCACCGTTGCACCTTTTCCCATAATTTAAATACCAATAGAAACTAGTCTGATATATAAAAATCTCATTTTAACTGTAGGGAAGAAAAAGAAAACAAATAATAAAATCAGAATCATTCTTCACGAACTGTAGGCATTGAGAGAAGAACATCCAAAACTTATATTATAAATGTTGGCCTGATGGTGCAGAATACTATATAAAGAGGTCAAGATAAATAGAAAATCATGCCAAGACGAGAACATGCTTAAACTAAGCAGCCATAATGTTTAAGGACTTGTGACACACAACCACAAAATACTTTCTGAACACACCTACTAGCAGAAATGTGAGGGAAAGGATTTAGTGCCGGGGAATCCTGAAGACTTTCCCTCCATTTGGATATTCACTAGAAAATACACAGAATTCAACTCCTAACTATACTGACAGCTAAGATTTTTCACAGTGAAGTAATATACACAACTGAATCCTATAAGGTCAAGATGCAAGGGGAGTCTGGAAGATTCTTATGTGCAGACTTCCTTATGGCTCTCTCCCTCCAATAAAAGGTCACACAGAGAACATTTCCCCCAGCAACAAAAATGGAGCAACATGTGTACCATGATTCATCCTAGGAAGCTCCTTGGAGACTCAGGGCCTGAGGCTCTTATTGGGGGTTGGTCATGCAGATCCTTTCTGTCTACCACATAAAAAACTCCAGACTCCCAGAAGGAAAGCAGGTGTCTGATCATAAGAGGTCTTGTTTGCACAAAACACTAGGCACAAGTGAGATGCCCTTAGCAGTAAACTGCTGAACAAGGATGTTCTGCTTTAAAGCTACAGTGCTGAGAAAGTTGCATCTATTGCATCTATTCTTTTTACTTTAGAAGTTAATTCTAAGATCAGAACAGCAGAGATGGAAGATTCATCTGACCAGCTTCTACAGAACATATTGGAAGAGGCAGAACTAGTAGAAGGTGCCAGAATCTTGAGGGAAAAGAAGATGATTCTAACTAAAACTGAGGCTCTATTCTCTAGAATTTAGGCATTTTAAAGAAGGTTGGCATAATTGCTCTTGCCAATCTAAAACAAGATTTGATCACATCTCTATATTTTAAGAGAGAGGACTGTGTCTCCAGAGTGTATATGTCCAACATGTCTGTGCTATAGAAGTCAGAACAATAGAGAAGGGACAAGCAAAGTGAGCCAATGACAGAAGAGAGAAAGCAATCCATACCAATTGCTGCTCTTAATTTTCCCTTCCCTCATTTAGGACTTTCAGTCAAGGTGACACACAGAAAGGTGTCTCCCAAAATTACACATTAAAGCTGGGAAATCTCTATTTATTTTTCTCTGAGAGAGGATTTTTTAATATAATTTTTATTTTTAAACATGCTGGATTTTGTAAAAGAAGTCACAGCTTCTATCTGACCCAGATTAAAAAAAAATAAGAGGTAGTGTTGGAGGGGTCAGATAAAGTTAGAGAACTTGTCTTACATGAGGCCAATCCTGGTCTGTTCCTCAGTACATTATATATCCGTAAGTATCACCAAATGCATCTCCGAAGCTTCAGTGAGCACCACTGGGTTCCCAGCACTGCAGGGCCCAAACAGCACATGTTCAAGTGCTTGTTTTGAACTATAGTTTCGTTAGCCAGGAATAGTCAGGATGCACCCAGGTTTCTTGGGAGGTCTGCATGGAGGTCCCCAATAAAATAAATAAGTTTAATATTTTAACTATAAGGGGAAAAGTAATTAACTGGTAACCTTCCTTTATCTCTAAATATTCAGAGAAAAAAATTGGGCTTCCTATTTCTCTCTGAAATAATACAACCCAAATCTGGAGCTAAAAAGATAGTACACCACATGAGGTATTTGCCTTGCATGCAGTATACTTGGATTCAGTCCCTGGCACCACATATGGATGGTCATCTGAGCACCAAGCCAGGAGTAAACTCTGAGCATTGCCAGGATGGCCCCCCAAATAACACAAAACCCCCAGAAAACAAAATCATGTAGTAGTTGAGCTTTCAGTTTAATAGTTTTGGGGATTCTGTTTGGTTGCATTGGTGGATTTTTTTGTTTCTTATGATTTGGGGCCACTGCTACTGTTGTCAGAACTTACTCATCTCTCTGTATTCAGGGGTGCTCAGGGGTAAATAGGCAGGGTCAGTCATATAACTAATTGATGCATGCAAAATAAGCACCTTACCCCTGTTTATCTCTTCAGCCCCAGTTCTGTAGTATCTATGTCTTCTAAAATTAACACAAAGTTCAGAATTCTCACCAGTATCACTAACAAAATAGACTGACAATAGAAAGATGTTTCAGAGAAACTAGACTAAGGCATTGACCACAAAGATATTAGAGGACTCATTACAGCAACTTGATTCATCAGTAAGTATTGATTTGGGGGTTTTATAAACCCAGAATCAAGCAGTAAAACATGACAAACCACTATTTATTCACAAAGAGTTAATTTGTTACTTCCATTAGCATTAAGGTGATGCCAGAGACCATTATAACAAGTTGAAGTTAGTATCACAAAATAATTCAGTTCTAGGAAACAAATTTTATTGAGTTGGAAATGGCCCTCAAATCTTTATTATCTATGAATATAACTTGTAAATGAGCTGTCTTTGTCTCTCAGAATCAAACTTCTTATTAATCAATTCAAGTACTCAGAAGTATAGCCAAGAAATGACAAAGAGGAACCACTTGAACAACTCAAAATCTTAGAGGTCACTCCAATGGCCTATGGAATGTGTCCAACTATTGGGGAAAATTCATTCTGAATTAGGAAACCAGCTCAGTTATAGCTTGCCTGAGAATTCTTTGTCCCTAATAGGTAATGATCGTAAGCAATTTTTAGTTCAGTTATTGTTACCACACTCTGAGATAGAGCAAAGAAGGGTTAGCCTGCCTTCCAAAGGGTTCCCGAGAAAAACACACAAAGATTTAAAACACCATATGCTTATACATGAGTAAATCTTTATCTACCAAGGTAGGTGAAGTCAAATAGCCAAAGCTTAAACCCTGACTCAACTTGACATCCTTTAAGTTGCAAAAATAATCCCGAGCCTCGATTTCTCTTTCTGAAAATTAAATTAATAAAAAAAAATATTTACCTCTCAGGTCATTGGAAAAGTTAGTAAGATGAACATGGCACATAAAAAGAGTTAACCATTGTTAGCTAATATTATCGTTATCCTTTTTATTTTCAGTACTATCAATATTACTCGCATTTATATTTTGCCTCATACCTTAAAGATTGAAAGACTCCCAGGATCCAGGAAGTTGTCCAGTCCAGGTGAAATAATTCATGTCAGGCTGGGAAGCTAGGAGGCTCATGTTTTATGAGAAATGTCAAAGAAGAATATTTAAGATGAGAGAGAAAGCGTGTGTGTAGTCTGGATGAAGCAGAGAAGCCCGTTTACTCTAAATGTCTCCTGAGCTGATGAAAGGCACATGTGCGAGGGTCATATGATTTTCAGAGCTGGAAAATGCCTTAGAAACCCTTATGTTCCTCTCCATAAAAATGCAGCTTTAGGAGATCTAGAAAAAAAAATCCTATGCCTTCCTAGACTGCTATTTGAAATTTTGAAAATGATTCAGTGTCGAGAAGGGAAAACAGATGGAGGCAATGGTAACTTCAAATATTAATCTTGATTTTAAAAGATAGATATTCCTTCCTTTGATCATGTGGCAACATTGTGAGCAAGGAATCTGCTTGCTCACCATTAGCTTTTTGTTTGTAAGAAATGGGGAAACCGGATCTCAATGCAGCACACTCTCAAGGTCAAGAGTATTTACTGCACTTTTCAAACGTCATAAAACACATTCACCCTCACTCTGAAATATCCTCCTGGGACTAGGACAAAGGGGCCTGTGATACTCAGGTGACTGGCTTTTAGTTACTCAGCTAAGAAATAGGGATTCTTCTATTGAGAAGGAAAACTCAGAAGAGCAGACGGAACAAGCTATCATCAGGGATTGGAATCACTTACAGTGGAAAATCAAATGTGGGCAGCTACTCAAACTTGAGCAAGAAAAGATCTTAAGCAAAATTATTTTGTACATAAAGCTTTCTTGCTGCTATACACAGAACATCATAAATTAACCATGTCATATTCCCGATCTCTGCACCTTTTTCTACCAGAACAGAAAATGAAGAATCAACAAAGTAGATTTAAAGTAAAATGCAGCTGTAGGTTTCTTTTCATTTGAGGAACTTTACTATGTGGACCAATGCTTAAGTCATTTTAGGAATATTGTTGAAACAAGCTTGTATTCAGTTGAGCTCATAACAGGTTCAAAAGCTCTTGTCACTGAAATGAAAAAGGTAGAAAAAAAATTCTGTTTCTTGTTTTTTTTTTTTTTTTTTTTTTGTAGAAGACAGGTCTATAAATAAGTAAAAAGGAGCTCAAACTCTTTGGGGTGTTTGAAATCCTGCTTCATTTCTCATGGCCCCCTCGCTTTAGCAATTTGAGTTCTTTTTGAATAAGGTTTATGAAGTCAAGGTAGGGATGCAGGGTGCTTGACCAGACACCCAAATTTGGGAAGCTTCTTGCCTTCCCAGTACAAATGGGTATATTGACTTAGTTCAAATCTGTGCTTTTGCATTCTAAGCAAATGTTTGATGATGATTTTGGCCATCATCTTAGCTTTCATAGCCTTTTTCCCCAAAAGGTTCTTCAATTGAAATTTTTATTTTGCTTAGCTACTTCCCTTCTCGTTATCAAACTCATGGTCATTTGGAAATTGTTGTAAAAGACAGCATAAACACATCCATAATTAAGTTGCCAACTGAAAATAAAAATAAATATATGTGTAACATAAATTGTGTGTATTCTCATAAGAGAATGAAAGACGAGAGTGATAGTACAGTGAGTAGGCCTCTTGTTTTGCATAAAACCCAGTAAAGTTGGATCCCCAGCACCCTCATTTGATCTTCTGAGAATTACCAAGTAAAGTTCTGTGTGGGGACAAAGGAAAATAAGATGCTTTCTTCCCATTTATACATATGATATTTGTTTCTCTTATCAGAAAAGCTAGTTAGTACCTTGAAATTAATGTTCAATAATGTAATAAAAGTTGCATCTTTGGTCTAATTCAACACAATTGCTTGGATTGTTTGCCCATTAACCATTAATTACTTACAGATAGCTTAGTAAGGTTTAAAATATATAGTTAGTTTCATTTTATAAGGGATTTTCTGTAATCAATCAAGAAATCTCTTCCTTTTTTTTTTTTTTTTTTTTTTTTTGGTTTTTGGGCCACACCCGGCGACGCTCAGGGGTTAATCTTGGCTATTCGCTCAGTAGTCGCTCCTGGCAGGCACGGGGGACCATATGGGGAACCGGAACCGGGGGATCGAACCGCGGTCTGTCCTAGGTTAGGGCAGGCACCTTAGCTCCAGCGCCACCGCCTGGCCCCCCAAAATCTCTTCCTTTTAAGCAGGGTCTATACCCAACGTTGGCAACCACAGTTATTATCTGCCGTTCTGGGGAGAAAACTTAGACCTCCCACCTACCAAGCTGGTCCTCTGACACTTTGAGCCATATTTCTCCATAGATTTTACTTTTACAAAACATTTTCAGCAACCATGGATGTGAAAATGTGTCCTGCTGCTTAAATATATTAGATGGGGAATAAAATTGACAGATTTCCTAATACTAAGCTTTCACTCCACTGTTCTTTCAGATTTTATTAGTCTTTTTCTTTTTTATGCATTATTATTATTATTATCATTGCTCTATCAAAGACTTTGGTATTTTGCTTCTTTTTCTCAGAATTTAAAAGCACTAAGCTGATTGATTTTTTTTTCTGATTATAAAGAGCCCAACTGTGAAAACACCTGCACCTGGGAGGGGAGGGATGGGAAGCCTTTGACAACTTTTTTTTGTTTCTAGAATAACTGGTCCCTAAGTTTAGATTTTCAAAGTGTTCTGGGACCAATTTTAGAACTTTATCTTTTCTAGAAATTACATATTTTTCCAGGTGTTTGCTGGGTTTAAATAAGTGTTTAAATATTTTTACCTTATTTTAGCTTTCTTCTGAATATTGCAGCATTATTTCCAATAGCCAAAAGATGGAATAAGCCCAAATGCACATCAACAGATTGGATTTGACTCTGTACTTGCAATTGTACTTGAAAGCACAGGTTTGAACCTTTCAGGTCCTCTGATATGAAATATTTTTTTTGCTTTTGTTTTGGGGCCACACCCAGTGGTTCTCGGGGGTTAATCCTGGCTCTGCACTGGTGATGCTCAGGAGATCATATAGGATGCCAGGGATCAAAATAGGATCAGTTGCATGCCAGGCAAAAACTCTACCTGCTGTACTAATATTCTGGCCCCTATATTTCCTATACTTAAGATATTAAAAAAAGAAGGAAGTTTTGCTACAAACTAAACTATGTATAAACCTTAAAAAGTATGAATTTATACTTACACAAAATATCTCAAATAAGTAATTAATGAAGATAAATAGGAAGAAGCTACTAGAGTCTTAGAGAAGGGAGGATAGAATTATTTATTAATGGACACAGTTTCTGTTTAAAATGATAAAAAAGAAAGCTTTTGGGAATAATGGGGATAGCTGTGCAACATTGTGAATATAATTAATGTCACTTTTGTTCAATTTAAAATGGAAAACTTATCTAACATATGTAAGAAATGTTACTACAATAAATTTTTTTCTTTTTTAACAAATAGCTTGAAAGCTACAGTAGAATTTGAAGAAAGGAATGAAGGGAGGGAGGAAAGGAGGAAGGGATTGAGGGAAAGAGGAAGGAAGGCAAGTTAAAATATTTATTTCAACAATTTGTTTCCAAAATAGTAAATGTTGTCATTGTTTTTCTTCAACACTGACATTTAAAAGCATCATTTTCTAATTCATTAGTTTATGTTTATATCTTTACTGACATTTGATATTTTTAATCCAACTATTCTTTGTTTTTTTAAATATGGAACGTGTCGTGAATTTGCGTGTCATC
>PVKC010012318.1:0-23912 GCA_004027635.1 Crocidura indochinensis
TCCAGGACCCAGCAAAGGCATGAGCAGGAACCTTAGGTCAAGCTTGGAGGAGTTGGAGGCTCTCATGGCCAGACTATCAGATCTGGGTTCTGACCCTTCCACACACAAGAAACTAGGGGAGAACCAGTGCAGAGTCCCAGGGAGGGGACAGGGAAGCTGAGAGCCCAAGTGTGTATGCTTGGAGCAGAAGTGCAGATTTGGGGGAGGGGGGGGTTGAAGACTCCTGTGTCTGCCCAGCTCTGCTTCTGGACGAGAATGACATTCAATGTGAAGCAGATGCTCAGTAAATATTTGTTTAATGGAATTGATCATCTGCAGGAGTGTATGAATGTGTGTGTCCGGGTGAGCGGGGTCAGTGCACGTGTCCGGGACTGTGGAGTAGAAGTTTTGAGTCAGCTTGCTCTGTGCTGCAGCTGTGTGGAGAGGGGGCTGTGTGCATGTAATAGTGTGCTGTGTGTGTGCATTGGTGTGTGTGGTGTACACTGGGGTGGGGGGAGGCAGTTGTTTTCAAGTGTGTATGAGGCCACAAGGTCAGCTGCCAGTGTCCTGCTTTGCTCCTTGCAGGGACGTCATGGAGGCTGCCTGGGACTGGCTGCTGGTGGCTGTGCTGGCCACATCCTTGAGCTCTGCATTGACCCAGGATGTGTGCCGAGCCCCAGATGGGAAAGATGGGGTGAAAGGAGCACCTGGACGACCAGGGCGGCCAGGCCTCAAAGGGGAGAGAGGGGAACCAGGTAAGAGGCTGCCTCTGTATCCCATCTCCTCTTCTCTTGGCCTAGTCTAGGCTCCAGGCTGGAGATTTGGGTATAGCATTAAGAAGTACTAGGGCTCTGCATGATGTGCCTCCAAAGTGCGCTTGACCCCAAGGGCTGTGGGGGCGTGGAGGAGGATGCACCCTTCTTCTGTGCCATGTCCTAAACCACCTACACCTCTCCATAATCCCCTGCCTGCCTGCATTCTCATTCCTTAATCTCCCCTTGCTCCTCCAGCAGAGGAACTGCTGCCCTCTGAATCTGAAGGACCCCAGGCATTGGTTAGTTTGTTTTGGGAACACTGAAGGGCCTCACCTCGAGATTCCGAAGGCCCTGTCTTGCTGTGTGACTTTAGAGAAATTACCGATTCTCTCTGAGCCTGTTTCCTCCACTAGCCATAGAGAAGAATTCTAATGGCAATGACCCTTTGTGTTTCCTCCCAGGACCCCAGCTCCTCCCACTTCCCAGAACTGTCAGATTTCATAAACACTCACATTCTGGAAAAAAGGCCGGGGTGGAGGGCAGGAGAAGAGGACTGGGTAGAGCGAGAAGGGATAGTTCGGTGGAATCCTTCTGTTACTCCTTATCTAGAGTAGACTAGGAAGATCTGCAGGATATTCACCAAATATATACCTAGGGGTCCCACACATAGCCCCCAAGCCTGAAGAAGCTGCTTCAGGGCCCAAAAGGAAGAGGTGGTGCTGCATGCATGGCAGGAGCACAGGAAAAAGCGAGTGTCCTACTGTTTTTGGAACCTGACCTTTTCCCAGGGGATGCTGCACACTTGTCTTTATATTGTAAAGATGAGGCTTTGAGATATTCATAGTTGCAGTCCATCAGAATCCCTCTCTTAAGGGCACCATGTGCCTTCTCTGCCACCACAGATCTGGGTCCCTGTCATCTCCCCGTGGACTGGTAGACACTAGACTCTTACTTGTGACTGATATTTCTCCCTCCAGGGGCTGCTGGCATTCGAACAGGCATCCAAGGCCTTAAAGGAGATCAGGGAGAGCCTGGCTTCCCTGGGGTCCCAGGGTTAATGGGCTTCCCAGGGCCCAGTGGCCTCCCAGGGGTCGCTGGGAATCCAGGACCGAAGGGCATCAAAGGTAACCCAGGCAACATCAAGGATCAGCCACGGCCAGCCTTCTCAGCTGTGCGCCGGAATCCCCCCACGGGTGGCCATGTGGTCATCTTTGACAGTGTCATCACCAACCAAGAAGGCCCCTACCAGAACCACTCTGGCTTCTTTGTCTGTGCTGTGCCCGGCTACTACTACTTCACCTTCCAAGTGGTGTCCCAGCGAGACATCTGCCTGTCCATCGTGTCCTCATCCCGAGGCCAACGGCAGCGGTCCCTGGGCTTCTGTGACACCAACAGTCGAGGAATCTTCCAGGTGTTATCTGGAGGCACAGTGCTCCATCTCCAGCGTGGAGACCAGGTCTGGATCGAAAGAGACCCCACAAAGGGTCACGTCTACTTGGGGCCTGAGGCGGACAGCATCTTCAGTGGCTTCCTCATCTTCCCATCAGCCTGAGACAGAGGGCAGGATGGGGGGAGTCTCTCAGCCTTCTGCTTCTTTCTGTGGGGGGACCCTGGCCCACTCACAGCCCCACTTTGATGTCTGTGCTCAGCTCTGCAAAAGTGTGGGTGCTGCTACTGTAGCTGTCTGTGGGGCGATCGTTTCTTTAGATCTTTCTCTGGAATAAATGCTGAGTCTCTGTCTACTGAACCTGACATTCAGAGGTGGCCTGTGCACTGAGAGGGAGGCTGAGAGGTATGGTCATTGTGTGTTCACAGGCAGTTCTATTTCACTGAGCAGTTTTGGAGAGTTTCAGCAGCCTGCTTCAAATCCTGGACCACCAGTTTTCTGATCAGCTTCATGCCAGTCAACTTCAGGGAATAGCACAATCTGTAATGTGAAAATAAGGCTGGTCCCTTTTTAAGACTAGAGAGATAGTACATCAGGTAGGACTCTTGTCTTGAACATAACTGACTTAGGTTTGATTTGATCACCCGCATCCCACATGGCACCTCCTAACCTCACCAGGAGCAATCCCTGCTTGCAGAGCCAGGAGTAAGCTCAGGTGTGACCCAAAAATAGGTAGGTAAGTAGGTAGGTAGGTAGGTAGGTAGATAGGTGGATAGATAGATAGAGAGAGAAAGAGAGACAGACAGGCAGGCAGGCATCATTAGGTGTGACCCAAAAATAGGTAGGTAGATAGATAGATAGATAGATAGATAGATAGATAGATAGATAGATAGATAGATAGATAGATAGATAGATAGGTAGGTAGGTAGGTAGATAGATAGATAGATAGATAGATAGATAGATAGATAGATAGATAGATAGATAGATAGATAGATAGATAAATAGACAGATTGACAGACAAACCAACCAGATGTTTCTCCTCTATGGCCAAGGGATGATACAGCAGTTGAGGCCCATGTCTAATATGCACTCAAGCCAGGTTCAATTCCCAGCACCTACTATAGTTCTCCAAGTAATGGATACAAAGCTGAAGGCCCCTAAGCACTATTGGGTGGCTTGGATCTCCCCAACACTGCAGGCCCTGGAGCGTGTACTGTAGAGTGTGGACCCTATGAAGAATCAGTAGATTTCTTGGAAGGATATGGGAACAGTATGGGTATGGGAACATTACAGAGTTACCCTGGTGCATGGTAAGGTCTATGTAAGTTTGAATTGCAATTATATTGTTTCATCTTCACTGACAAGCTCTGTGAAGGTTATCACAGTGACTCTAGTTTATAGATAATGAAACTGAGACTGGGGAACTGGGATAATGAAAAACCCAAGATCAGTGTTAAGGGGAAGAGTTGGGTTTTGCAGCATGTCTCAGAGATGCCCCAAAGATGGCTTTGAGGCCAGCATTCTGCCAACCCCCACATGCACACAGACCTGATGAATGACATTTCCTGACTTTCAAACAGAAAAGCAGATGGGTTCATGGCCTCGGACCCCCGTCCCCCAGCTTCCTCCTGAAAATCACGGAATCAGTCCTGGACTTCCAGCTACTTCTGAGCATTTTGTGTAGGGATGGAGGGATGGGAGTGTCTAGAAAGCTCAAGGTGCTCAGGAGCCCACCTCTTACCTTTCGTTTGTGAGGAAATAGGAGTTCAGCCCTGAAAATGTCTAATAACTTGTATGTTTTCCCCAAGAAGCAGATTCCATCTCTGTGCTTCCTGCATGCATGACTGTACTCCCATCCACCCACACACACCAGGTGCCCCTACATTCCTGGACTTCCATGAGCCCATCCCCAATAGGCCCTGGGACACCTTCCCTAAGTGATGCCCCTAGTTTCTCATTCTAGTCGTGCTTCCACCCACACACTAACATCTATCCCTCATCTCACCCTGGTGAGCACACAGACCCCATCCCTGCCTCTGACTGATAAAAATACCCTCTCAGGAGTGTCCCCCAAAGAGAGAGCTGTTCTGTCACCTTTAGGTCTCAACTCCATTCGGTCTCTCCCTTTACCCTTCCCAGATGCTCACTCCTGGGGAAGCTGGGACAAGGTTTCTGTTCAGGACATTTTTCTGTGGCGAAGCTTCAGTCCCAGCAGGAAGGGAGGACATCATGGCTCAGAGAAGGGGACAAGTATCCAAGGTCACAGGGCCTGAAAGAGCCTAGATCCAGGCAGGAGAGCCTCTCCTATACTGGAACTCAAGGAAAGATGGTCCCACGGAAGTGGAGGGACAGGGTGGAAACGGTGTGTGCTCTTAACCCTAAATTCCACCTACACCCATGGAAAAATCTGTCCAGGCCCCACGCTGAGACCTCTGGGGAGAGGAACCAGCCTGAGTTGAATTGGCTAAGTCGGGTGGGGCAAGGAGGGCTGAGCATGGGACGAGGCTGCCACCTGCTGGACAATCGGACACTAGTCACAAATTCAGTGGTGAAAGAGCTGAGTCTCACAGGAACCTCTAAAGCAGTGCCCACCCTCAGTTTGTCCTGGCCTTCCTGCAATGGAGACCCCCAGGATCAAGTGCATTCATGCTCCTTCCATCTCCCCATGCTCTGCAGCCCTGTGCCACTGGGTGGGACACATCCCTCTGATGTGGCTCAGAGGGACAGCTAGCTGCAGGGCTCAGTGCTCAGCAGTGACAGACATGTATTTGCATCAGACACTGAGTCTTCACCATGCTCTGATAACCCCCCTTTACAGAGGAGTTCAGGGAGAAAGCCAACCTGCACCATAAATGGCTTGTGTGATGTGTGATCAATGTTCTGCTACCTATCATCTCTCCACTGTCCCTTGCCCTGAATGGCAACTTCTCCCCTTCCCCAGTAGACATCCAGAGTAGGTTTCAAGGGCAGAGTTCTAAGTGTCAACACAGAGGAGTAGGGTAGGAAATGAGAAAAGATGGCACAGAAGTTGGGATCATCAAGGGGAAAGGGTCCTAGAAAATGCAGACACCAACAAGCAAAACCTGGGTCTGCATGTTCCCGTTGCCCAAATAATAAGACAGAGGCCTAGAGGCCAGGAAGTGAAGGCCTTGAACCAAGGGGTGGCAGGGCTGTAAGGAGGTGGATGATATACCCAGAGCGGTCTGCTCCCACAGCAAGCTGCAGGCTACCCAAGTGTGCCGGACTTGGGGGCTGGATTCATAGTACACTAGGTAGGGTACTTGCCTTGTATGTGGCAAATCCAGGTTCAATTCCTGGCACCTGTTTATGGTCTCTTGAAACCCCTAGGAATGATCCCTGAGTGCAGAACCAGGAATAAGTCCTTAACAGTACAGAGTGTGGGCCCCAAAACAAAATTTTTTCCACTCATGGCATCTTTTCTTTCTTTTTTTTTTTGTTTTTTGTTTTTTGTTTTTGGGTCACACCCGGCAGTGCTCAGGGGTTACTCCTGGCTCCATGCTCAGAAATTGCTCCTGGCAGGCATGGGGGACCATATGGGGCACCGGGATTCGAACCGATAACCTTTTGCATGAAAGGCAAATGCCTTACCTCCATGCTATCTCCCGGGCCCCTCATGGCATCTTTTCACCTGAGAACTGTAACACACAGTGAGCAGGTCCAGAAATATACATAATCAGGACATGGTTGGTTTTGAATGAAGTTTTGTCATTGCCATTCAGAAGCCTGCAACATTTTTACAATGTCAACATTTAGTTATGTGACTTTATAATGCCACTCCAATGTAAGAAAAGAAGTAAGATGCTGGTGACTTTGGGCAAGGACTTCTACCTCCCTAAAACCCAGTTTCCTTGTCTTCTCTCAGTAAATGCCCAATTCTGGGGCCAGATGTGGACAGGCTTAAATGGATGATAGGAAAAGTCTGTCCAGATAATTTGCACACATACAAACACACAAATTCACAAACTCTCACTCATACAAATACACATATTCACAATCTTTCACATGCCATATACATACATATACATATGTGTCCATACTTTCACACTCACATGCATGTACACACATTTCTACATATCCACATACACACATTTACACACATACATTTATACACATATACATATTTACACATACACACATTCACACGCTCACCAGTTCCAAGAATGAGGCTATTTCCTCATTTCAGACACTCATGACCTGGGGGTGGGGGCCACAGGGGTGTTATTGTGGTCAGTCTGGGTCAGCACCCAAAAGAAAGTGTTGATTCAGGAAAATAAGGGAAAAAGGGATGTGGGACTGTGGGGAGGGTTCGAGGAGGGAAGGGGCTGTGGCCTGCTATGAGCCCTTCTCTGTTTCTGGTGTCACTGCCAGGGAGAGGGAAGCTGATCTGAGGACGTCTCTGTGAGTGGACCAGCAGCCTCCCACCCAGGTGCAGTCGAGTCCCTGACACTGTCACCAACTCCTAAACTTTCCTGAAAAGGTGAGGGGAGAGGAGAATCTGGCCCCCACTAAACTGGGGCCTGCAGTGGGAGAAGAGACCATAGGGGTTGAAGGGTAACCTTGGGCTGGAGGCTGAAGGGTTGGGAGGGGTCAACTAGCCATGCCACTTTCTCCCTACAGCACCTTCCCCAGGATGGACGTGGGCTCCCAGTGTTGGCCCCACTTGTGCCTAAACCTGCTACTGCTCCTGGCGCTGCCACTTGGGGGTCAGGCCAGCACAAGCTGCTATGGGGTCCCTGGGATGCCAGGACTTCCGGGGGCACCAGGGAAGGATGGGCACGATGGACTTCAGGGACCCAAGGGTGAGCCAGGTGAGTGTGCTGGCCATGCCAGGTGTCAGGGGTCATGGGAGGAGGAAGGCTGTGATGGTCCAAGCACAGCTATATGATGGTAGAAAGTGTGTGTGAGGTCATTTAATCTGTTAAGAGCAACAGAAATAGAAAATTCTACTAAGACCCTCCTTGAATGGGGGTTGCACAGCTTCATGGTACCTGATGCTTAAGTTTAATACATTTCCCAGGAAATGTGCATCTAGCCAATCTTTCATGTTTTATTAAGAAAAACTGAAATGGAGGCAGAGTGATAGCACAGAGGGTAGAGCATTTGCCTTTCAATCGGCTAACCAGGGTTCGATTGCCAACTTCCCATATGGTTCCCTAAACACCACCAGGAGTAATTTCTGAGTGCAGAACCAGGAATAAACCCTGAGCACTTCCAGGTGTGCTTCCTCCACCCCCCCCAAAAAAAAAAAACCTGAAAGCCTAGACTTCCCGGTAAATACTGTTAGTATTTGGGACTCTAAAGAGAAAGGTAACACCATGTAAGAACTACTTGAGGCCACGTGCTATCTGTGGCTGGAAGCTGTGACCCATGACCCCTTTCAGAGACCCCCCTCACCCTCTTCTGGTTGGTCTACCCTTCCCAGCACAAATGAAGAAACTGAGGCCAAGTGATAACACATGCCTCAGCCAGTGGGAGAGAATAGGCAGGATGTGAGCCAGGATCTCCTTCCCCTCTGATCAGCTTCCTTTTGGGTTCCCCCATCTCATAATGCCCTGCCTGTTCTCTCCCCAGGACTCCCTGCTATTCCTGGGACTCGAGGACCCAAGGGACAGAAGGGAGAACCTGGCAAGCCTGGCCATCCTGGGAAAAATGGCCCCATGGGATCCGCAGGAATACAGGGAGATCCTGGAATCCCAGGACCACCCGGAGCACCTGGTGAAGAAGGCAGATACAAACAGAAGCACCAGTCTGTGTTCACCGTCATCCGGGAGACCAGCCAATTTCCGGTCCCCAATACCCCAATCAGGTTCAACACGGTGATTACCAACCCACAGGGCGACTATGATACAAGCACGGGCAAGTTCACCTGCAAAGTGCCTGGCCTCTACTACTTTATCCACCACACGTCACACACGGCCAACCTGTGTGTGCAGCTGTACCGCAGCAATGTCCAGGTGACCTCCTTCTGCGACCACATGACCAACAGCAAGCAGGTCAGCTCAGGCGGTGTGCTGCTGCGGCTGCAGAGAGGAGAGGAGGTGTGGCTGGCGGCCAACGATTACAATGGCATGGTGGGCACCGCTGGCTCCGACAGCGTCTTCTCCGGCTTCCTGCTCTTCCCTGACTAGTGCAGCTTGGTCTGCTCCAGCCCCCAGGCCACCCTCACTTCCCTATGTTTCTCCCTTCTCGGTACCAGCCTACCACATGTGGGCCAGTCTCGGCATCCTTGTGCCCAACCTGATGGACATGTCCTTCAGGTAGCCTGTCCAGACTTCCCATCCCACCTGTTCTATTCTTCCTTCTTGGCTATCTCTATTCTGACACATCACCAAAACCTTCCAGTGCTGCCATGGGCTTCTGCCCAGTCTCAGGAGAAGCCAGAAAATGTATAAACAAAGAGTTATATCAATAAATTGATCTGGCTCAGAGTCCACACTGTCATTTCCTTTAGCAGCATGCTTCTTTGTCCACACCTGGCATGCCCGGGCATCTGTGCACTCTGGACTCAGAGAGGGCATCGAGCTGGTGGTTGGGAAAGATGAGTGTCAGTGCAATTATATGCAAAGCCCTTTGGTTATTTGGACAAAAGTTGTATAAGTAGGGGGAAGGCTGTGAGACACTCACAGGTGCCCACTTAGTCAGATGTGAATGGAGAAATATTCCCATTTCCACACCCAACTGTTAAGTTCTGGGGGCTCCTGTCCAGGAAGGGAGGGGTCACAAGCAGGTGAGCCCCAGCAAAGACACAAACTGTGCCATAAATTTGCATCCAGTTAATGAGTGAATTGGGGATAAATTAATGAATAAATAAATGGGTAAATGAATGACTAGAAGCGGAGCAAATGAATGAGTGAATAGAATGTCATAATAGTGAACATTAATGGAGCTCTCACAGTGAAGGCACCAGGCATTATGATAGCCCATTTATGAATCATTTAATATTCATAAGCATACACTAAGATGGGATGAAAGTGTGTATGTGTGGGTGAGAGAGAGAAAGGAGGATGGGATGAGGAGAAAGAATCTGTGTCTGGATGTTCATTGCAAATAACACATTCTGGGGGTGCCCCAGGAGATCATCTAAAGTCACTGTTTCCCAGAAGCTGCCAGGTCCTATGAGGTTGGTGGCATCTGGGCCTCCCTCCCCATCCCTGCCACTGTGGTAGCATGAGAAAGAAGTGGCCATTCAGGAAGGCTGCAGGACTCACAGTTGGCCTGTACAGACTTTGGATCCATGTGTCGGAGTCGAGGAGGACAGGGACACACTCAAGCTTGAGAGATGCTGCTTCATCATAGAGAAACCCAGATGGGATTTCAGGCCCCCTGTTTGCTCACAGTGGTTGCTGGCTACCCCGGAGCTATGAGAGCAGTTCTGTGTCAAACTCTAACACCACATCCATCGCCTCAGGTCATTTCTTCCATATATCCGTGCTTTCACTGAAGTGTCCTTTGTCCTGGGTGGTCATGGTTTAGCACAAGCATCTTCTCTTCATAGTCTTCCCACTGTGTGCACAACAGGGTCCTCCATGATAGAACCATGGACAAAGAGTCATGTGAGGCCAGAGTCCCACATGTGGGAACCCAGTGACAGGTAGGCACCTTTCAAAGCAAACCAGCAGGAACCGGAGCAATAGTACAGTAGGTAGGGCATTTGCCTTGCATGCAGCTGACCTGGGTTTAATCCCCTGCATCCTATATGGTCTCCTAAGCACTGCTAGGGTAATTCCTGAGTGTAAAGCCAAGAATAACCTTTGATGGGGCCGGAGAGATAGCACAGTAATAGGGCATTCACCTTGCATGCAGCCTACCTGGGACTGATGGTGGTTTGAATCCTGGCACCCCATATGGTTCCCGAGCCAACCAGAAGTGATTTCTTAGCACAGAGCCAGGAGTAACCCCTGAGCTCTTCTGGGTGTGACCCCCCAAAAATAAAAAAGAATAGCCCCTGAGCATTGCCAGATATGGTGCAAAAATGAACCCTCCAAAAAAAAAATATATATATATAGCCAGCTGGTTTAGGGCTGTGTCAATATTGAAAAGATTGAAAGAACACAGGTCAGGAATGAGTGGGCAGTTGGCAAGATAGGCAGATGCATGTGGCCTCATGCTGTCCAGATCTTTGGCCCATGTCCTACCAGATGTCAAGCATTTCTGAGAACTGGGCCTCTTTGTCATGTGTGAGCACATAGTAGGGTAGAGGGGTATCTGATGGAAGAAAGGAATGATAAAGACAGAGGAGGTTGGGGTTGGAGCAATAACACAGCAGGTAGGGCATTTGCCTTGTGAGCAATCTACCCGGGTTCAATCCCAGGCATCCCATATGGTCCCTGAGCCAGCCAGGAGCGATTTTTGAAAACAGAGTCAGAAGTAACCCCTGAGTGCAGCCAGGTGTGGCCCAAAAAACAAAAAAATGTTGGGGGGGAATGCAGCCCATTACCCAGAAGTCTATGGGGGCTGGATCACAGAGCCCTCCCCAGATGGGCTCACCAATCAACTCTTTACTCCCCTTCTCCAACCACTTAGCAGTCAGCCTGGCAGTACTCCGAATAGCACCTCTTTTTTTTTTTTCATCATTTCTCTTTTGTTTAAAAAAATCAATGAGCTGTGTATGTATGCCACAATGTCAGATCAGAAACTTGCACTTGTGGAAACAACACTTCTGCTGCCTTTTTTATTTCCCATAATCGTTTCCTTGTTGTTATCTTTGTCAGAAGAAATACCTTTGAAAATGTCAGAGTGTCTGTGGGCTGAGGGGACCTGAAGAAGGTTTTCCAAGGGGGTGGAGACAAAGAGAGGGTGGGTGGGTGAGAGACAGGAAACAGAGCAAGAGATACTCCCTTATTCCAGCACCAAGCTCCCAGGAATCTTCTGGAGAAGATGTGATTTGGGGGTTCAGGTCACTTTCCCTACCCTGCACAGGAGCCATCAATTGTATGGGAATTTCTATCAGGGCTTTAAGTCTGCAATTTCATGGGAATGGCTGCCACTCTAGAACCAAATCATAGAGCCCCACAACTAATGAGATCCAATCGAGGTCTCCCCTCATTCAATCCTGGTCCTCCACAAATAGCATCCACAAATCCTGTTTTCTCTTTCAAGAAATAGCCAGAGAAATAGTACAATGGGTAGGACATTTGCCTTGCACATGACAGACCTGGGTTCAATCCCCAGCATTCCATATGTTCCCCCAACCTCTACCAGGAGTAATTCCTGAGTGCAGAACCAAGAGTAAGCCCTGAGTATCACTGGATGTGGGCCTTCTCCTTCAAAAAGAAATAAGACCATTTAGACAAGAGCAATAGTATGGTAGATAGGACACTCATCTTACATGAAACTGTACCTCATGTGATTTCCTGATTCGCTTCAGGAGTGATTCCTGAGGGCAGAACCAATGATATTCCCCCCTTATAGCCTGGACATGCCCAGCTAGGTGGGAAATCTCTCTGTTACCCATGACAATGGTGTTTATGCCCCTACATAAAATATGGGCATAAAGTCAATAAAGGTGCCCAAGGCCATAAAGTGAGATGGGCTGGGGCTCAAACTTGGGATAGGCATATTCCAAAGTCCCACCCTGATTCTCTATGCCTCCTGTTCTTAGTCTCTGTAGCTTCTACCTCACCTTCAAGATCATCAACCATGAAAAAAAAATCAGAGACTTCATCCCAAGAGGCCTTTGCTCCTAAAATGATCCTCCTGAACCTGTCACCTCCTCCTGCTCCCCTAAGCCTGGGTCTCTTTAGCTCCATGGTTGGCAGAGCCCAGAGCTCTTTTGTTTATGAAAAAATCTCTCCTGTTGTGATTACCTGCACTCTCCCAAGCAGAATCCAAACCAAATGATTCCCTTCTCCAAACTCAGATGGTCTGGTAGACCCTGCTGACCTCCTGATACTTGCCAGGAGCTATCCCTGAGTAGAGCATTGCAAGATCTTCCTGTAGCCCTCTAAGAGGCTGATCCCTGGCAACTAGAGCCCAGTGTGTCTAGCTGCGAGTCTTATCTGCCACTTGTAAGAGGTGTGGGGTCCAGCAGTCACTTTTTTCTTTCGACATTTGCTCAGGAGAAATGAGACCACACAGATGCTTCACATCCATTTGCCCCTGGAGAACGGACGACACTTTTTTGGGGCAGATTGGCTTGTGGCTCTGTCTCCAGGACCTGGCTTCTAAAAGACCCTTACAAGTATTTGTTGAATGATGATTACCCACTCACCTTTATTTTTTGTTTGTTTTTTTGGGGGGCCACATTTGGTGGTGTTAAGGGGTTACTTTTGACTCTGCTCAGATGGCTTATGACAGGCACAAGGGACCATATAAGATGCTGGGAATAGAACCCCAATTTGTCTCAGGTCAGCTGCATGTAAAGCAAATGCCCTACCACTGTGCTATCTCTTCAGCCCCACCCACTCACCTTTAGGCCTCAGTTTTCCCCTATATAAAATGACCAGAACAGACTAGTGCCCTCCCAGGACCTGTCCAGTGCTAACTGGAAGTAATTCCAGGATCAGCCAGCAACAGGCCCCTGCCTGTGTCTATTATTGCCATCAGCTTCAAGCCCTGCTGGAAGCAGAGGAAGGAGAATAAATAAATAATGACCACATTTAAAATTCATTATTAGATTATCTTCTGTGAAGAGGGACAGAGAAGGGGTGCAGAATGGGAAGAAAGGAGAAAGGATGAGGCCAGAAAGGGGAAGCCTGGGACAGGAAGTGATATGAACAAGGAACATGAGCACTGTAGTTCACAGATTACTCTTCCTTCTTTCTCCCAAGATATTGTGTAAGCCCCAGGTGTCCCATGTGGTCAGGAGGGCACTTGGGGCCACAGTCTCATTACCCAGCAGAGATATTGGGGTTCCTTGGTTAAGAACCTTTGGCTGGTAAGGGACTAAGTTGGATTGTAAATTGAAGTTTTCCACCACAAATCCAACACTCAGTCTTGGACCATTCAAGTTTCCGTATCATGAAGGAGCCCTATGCCACTGACCCAAAGCTGAATCTAGTTCCCAGTAAGGACCTTCCACCCCAACAGCTGTGTACCCCACAGCTGCTGAGCCAGCGAAACCAAACGCATCACCGACCATAATATGTACGGTCAGCCCCTCCAGATTATAGAAATGGGACCTGAAACTGCAAGCGGGAAGCAACCCTGAGAAGAACAGGGTGATGGGAAAGGCTGGGAGGAGAGCAGTGGTGAGGGGGGGAAGCCATTCATGCCCAGAATGGAACTTCTGCTTGGGACTGAGCACCAGGCTCTCAGCTTCTGTCCTCCTCTGCTGTGCAGTCCCTGCCCCAGATATCAAGGACCCCAGTTTTCCAGGTAAGAACAGCGCTTAGAGCCTGGAGGGCTACCAGCAAGATAAATATGATGGAGGGTGGTGATGCCAGTGGGTCCCAATGCTCAATCTTGGGACTTCGACTCTATGGGGCAATTAGGAATGCAGGGAGAGGACAGGCATCTGAAATAAAGTCTAAGGACTCCAGGGCCATGGAGACCCATGACTGAGGGCCCTGAGCTTGTCGTTTAATCTCAATCCAAGTCTTCCAAGAGTCACTGACTTCTGAAGGTGCTCCTTAAACTGTGGGTCATATATGGGATCTGTCTTAAAATAAATTTCTTGGCAATTTGTTGTCAGTATATGTTTGGGTGTGTGTATGCATATATTTTTTTTTTAATTATTTTATGGTTTTGGAACCACATCCATCAGTGCTCAGAGCCTGCTCCTGGCTCTGCATTCAAGAATCACTCCTGGCAGGGCTCAGAGGACCATATGGGTGCCAGGAATTGAACCAGGGTCAGCCATGCGCAAGACAAGTGCCTTGCCTGTTGTACTGTCTCTCTGGTTCCCCTATTTTATAGTCCTATATATCGGCCAGAGTTGCATACCAATTTCTTGGAGGGGAAAAAGGTCACAAATGGGAATAATCCCACAGGAAACTAAGCTGACCCTGGGTTTAGAGGCTGTGAGTCCAGTTAAATGGGGTATAGATCCAGTTTCTGGGATATTAGCCCCTCTTCTCAATTCAGCCTTTCTCCAACATATGCTTCTCTTCTTCCTACCAAGAAAACTCAATGTGGCCTCTTCAGGGAACAAAGGGCCGTGCAAGGGCAGGGGCTGGAGTATGGGGGAGACGGTGAGAGCTGACCCTCTGACTGACCTCTCCAGTAGAGATTCATTCTGCTTGGGGTCATGCCATGAGGAGCAGCAGAGATGGAGCTTGGGTGCAGCTGGAAGGGATAGAGGGAGGAGAAAGAGCTATGGGTGATGTGGGCTGATTAAGGTGGGGCCATCATGTGGGGGTTTAAGCTTGAGATTCAGTGGTGCCTAAAGTGTAGCAGGATTCAGATCTCCCTCCACCCCCATGAGCTGGTAAAAGAGCCCTGCCTTTATGGGCTCCCTGAGGGAGCCCAAATTCCTAAAACCCATCTCCCAAAAGAAGTTGAACTTTTCATTTTTCCCACCATCTTGTGTTCAGGCCCTCAAACTTGGAGATTCTTGGATCATTTTGAGAATATGTTGTCGTTGCTGATATTAATTTAGCATTTCCAACATGCCAGCCATAAGTCATTGCTCCTCCCCAACACTACAAGGTCAAGAAATGCACTATCTCCATTATGAGGAAAGGAAGGTGTGACCAAATGAGAGACATGACTTCTCTGAGCAAGAAGTTGCAGAGGCCCAGTTTGGACCTTGGTCACTCTGTGTTCCTTTGCAGGAGCTGCCTCATAGCCACAGTGACAAACTCTCCTCTGGGCATGAGGGCTGGACCCAGCTAGACTCAGGGAAACTCATTTCTGGAGGCCTCTGACTCTAGATCCTGTATTAGAACACAAGTTTACTCATTGGTGGTTGATTTTCAACCACCAATGAGCAGAGTGGTTCTGTTCCCCAGGTGTAAAAGGAAATAATTTTATTTGGCTAGAGAATAATTCAAGTGGCAGAGCATATGCCTACATGCACAGGCTCTGAGTTCAGTCCACATCTCCACATGCCCCCCCCCCCCGCCACTTAGCTGACTGTGGCCTGGGGGCTTCTAAGTGCATTTTTTAAATTTTGTTTTTGGATTACATCTGCTGGGCTCAGGGTTTATTCCTGGCTCTGTACTCAGATTACTCCTGAAGAAGCAAATGCCTTACTCACTGTACTATTTTTCTAGCAGTCTGTTTTTGCTTGTTTGTTTGTTTAAAAGGTTGCAAACCAATTCATGGGTCCAGAGAAGTATTACAACACATAAGATACTTGGTTTGTATGCAGCTAATCCAGGTTCAATATTCAGCACCACTCCCTGAACACTGGTAGGAGTATCTCAGAGCAGAGAACCAGGAATAAGTCACAAGCACAGCCAGTTGTAACCCCCACTACCATAAAATAAGAAAAGAAAGAAGCATCCATGTTATCCATGTACAAGAAGTGTTCTACCCATTGTGTACTATAGCGATAGTATACTCTCACTCCAGTCCTTTTGTTTGTTTGTTTTGGAGGGTTTTTTGGTTTTTTTGGGTTTTGGGTTTTGTTTTTGTTTTTTGTTTTTTTTTTTTGGTTTGGGTTTTTGGGCCACATCTGGTGACACTCAGGGGTTACTCCTGGCTTTGGGCTCAGAAGTCACTCTTGGCTTGGGGACCATATGAGATGCTGGGGATTGAACCAAGGTTCGTCCTGGGTCAGCTGTGTGCAAGGCAAACATCCTACTGCTGCGCTATCACTCCAGCCCCTCCATCCTATTTTTTTGTTTTTGTTTTTGGGCCACTCCCACTGCCGCTCAGGAGTTACTTTACTCCTGGCTATCTGCTTAGAAATAGCTCCTGGCAGGCACAGGGGACCATATGGGATGCTGGAATTAGAACCAACCACCTTAGGTCCTGGATGGGCTCCTTGCAAGGCAAACACCACTATGCTATCTCTCTGTCCCCCTCCATTCTATTTTTAAACATTTTTATTTAGAGGAGAGAGAAAGAAAGCAACTATATGTATGTTTCACTAATAAAATAGGTTTCTCAAGAGTAGAGAAAGCTGAGATGCTCTACAAAGAAAAAGAAAGGGGCTAGTACAGCAGGGAGAGTGCTTGCCTTGCATGAGGCCAACCCTGATTTGATTCCAGCACCACATCTAGTTTCCCCAAGCCTACCAGTGATTTCTGAGCACAGAGCCATGTTAGTAAACCTTGAGCACTCCTGGGTGTGAGCTAAACACAAAAAATAAGCACACACAAAACCCATCCCAAGCTGAGATGCAGGTGGCCCCAAGATGTGGATGCATATTGCCTCCTAAGAAACATTCTTGCCTGGACCTTTCCTGAACTTTACATTCTCAACATCACTTCCAGAGTTGCAACCTCAGTTAGAAAACCTCACTCACCTTTATCCCACCTCTGCAGTGGTTACCCTTCCTATTCACCTTTCACCTGTGCTGCAGCATTCAGCACTCTTAGACAATACCCTGGGCTCAGGTACTGACCTGTTCACAGTCTGTCTTCTCCAGAAGCAGGATGTGTCTTGCTGTGCTCATCTCTGTGTCCCCAGGCCCACACCAAGCCCATTTGTATCAGACACTTTCAGTTAGCAAACAAGTTGGCACTCCTGGGCACAGCAAGCTGAAAGCTCTTCTTGCTCCCATAGGAAGCAGCTGAGACAGTGATGAAGATTTCAAGGGACCATGTCCTGGCACTGCTGCCACTGCTGATCCTAGCCTTGCTTGGTTCCTGCCAGGCCCAGAGCACCTGCACCGGGCCTTCGGCCATCCCTGGCATCCCAGGCATCCCTGGAATACCTGGCACCGACGGCAAACCTGGAACCCCAGGGATAAAGGGAGATAAAGGTATTTTGTGGATGCCCAGGCCAAAACCCCAGCTCCTACCTCCCAAGTGACAGCTTAGGATGGCAAAGTTGGCAGTTCTTGCTGCTTGATAAGCCCTGGCAATAACTCAGCAAGGTGGGAATTCTGATTCCCAACTTATAGGCAAGAAAATGGATATTCAAAGAGGCTTGCCTGTGGCAGGCTGGTAAATGTTGAGACAGAGACTTTGATCTCAGGTAGAAAGAATATCCCTCCCATACTGGCTACACAGCTCTTCAGTACCTCCACCTTCTGGAACTCCTTTTACCACCTGTGAAATGTGCAGCTGTGAGGTGTTGCAGGGTTCCGATTACACTTCTTGCCATAACCCCACATATAAACCCATAATCATAGTTAATCCATCCCTTGAACCTGAGGTTCTAGCCATGAACTTTCCTTACATAATCTCATTTCATCCTCATAATCCCACAAATATCACCAGCCTCAGAGAAGGTGACTCAGTCCAGGGACACAATTTTTAAAAATGTGACATAAGATACCTAAAAATTAATAACTTTGTAACTTTGTAATTCACCACTATTCAACTAAAACAATTTTTAACTGGGCAATTCAATTTAAATTTTTTTAAAGAAAATGTCATATAAGAATCACAGCTAGCTGTCAGTGCTATCCACACACCCAGCCCTTGGCCTTCTTCCCATAAACATCGCCAGGCTGCCCAAATAGAGCTCTGCTGGAATAAAATGTTAGGTCAGGCCAAGGGCACATGGAGATTGGAATGAGAAAGATACTGTGACCCATTTCCAGGTCAAGCAGATGAGGCTGTGGTTGATTTTCAGGACATCTGCCTTAGGGAAAGGTCGCAGAGAGGAGTCCCATACGCCCCAAAGTTTCTGGGGGAGCTGTTGTCGTAACATCCCTATTCTGGAAGCCGGGGCAAAAAGAGACTTGGAGACCCTAGTTGATCATTCCTTCAAACCAGCTCTACTCCTTCTCACAATGGAAAGTGGAGACCCAGAAAGGGTTAGGGACCCATCCCGGGCCACACAGCCAGGCCTACAGACCTCCTTACATTAGTTCTTTGTGATCACTCACATATCACTCACTTTTGCTTTTTCAGGGTTGCCAGGATTAGCTGGAGACCATGGAGAATTTGGAGAGAAGGGGGATGTAGGAAATCCAGGAAATCCAGGAAAAGTTGGCCCCAAGGGCCCTGTTGGCCCCAAAGGTTCCCCAGGGCCCCCTGGACCCTTTGGCCTTAAGGGTGAATCGGGAGACTACAAGGCCACTCAGAAAATCGCCTTCTCGGCCAAGCGAACCATCAGCAGTATTCTGCGTAAGGACCAGGTCATCCGCTTTGACCACATGATCACCAACGAGAATATCAACTATGAGCCCCGCAGTGGCAAGTTCACCTGCACTGTGCCCGGCCTCTACTACTTCACCTACCATGCCAGCTCAAGGGGGAACCTGTGCGTGAACCTCGTCCGTGGTATCAATCCCATGAAGAAAGTGGTCACTTTCTGTGACTATGTCCAAAGCACCTTCCAGGTCACAACGGGGGGCGTGGTCCTCAAACTGGGCCTCCGGGAGCAGGTGTATCTGCAAGCCACTGAGAAAAATTCCCTGGTGGCCATGGAGGGGGCCAACAGTGTCTTCTCTGGCTTCCTTCTCTTCCCAGATGCAGATGCATGACCCACGGGGCCCATTCAATCCACAATGCTCACTTCTGCCCTCCAAATAGACCCCATTGCTCCCCCCCCTCAAAGCCTGTATAGGGGTTCTTGGTGTATAGCTGAATGGATGAGGAAATAAACTCTTGAAGGTCAAGGAGCAGGGGTCTATGTGTCATCTACCTGGCACAGAACAGGTGCTCAGAAATGCAGTGTGAGTGCTGGTTGAATGAACAATGAATGTCAGGCAAAAGGAATGAAATGACTTCTGAAGGTAGAGCTCCAGTCAGTGGGAAGTGACTGGAAGGCCAGTGTCTGTCCCTGAGTGTTTGCATACAGTGAAATGAGAAGGAAGCACCCTCCTTTGACACCTACTATGATCTAAGCTATTTCTTCCCTCATCTTCTCATTCACCACACACTTGCCTTGAAGATAGGGTCCATCATGCCCAGTTTATAGAGAAGGAAAACTGAGGAATTGTGGGATAAAGGGCTGTGTAGTCAAGCTGGTTTTTTCAGGGCGGGTCTATACCTTGAGAAGATAAGATCTTTTTTCAAGAAACAAGTCTAAATCAGCCATCCTCCTGCAGGGATTATTTTTTGCTTTTGATGCCATATACCTCCCACCCAAGGGATGGAGGGATCCTCCAAAGTCTTAAATGACCTTGGAACTAAAGCCCTTCCCAGTTTGGTTGTACCCACATGCTCCTACAATCTTCCCAACTCAGCACAAGTTCAGCATCCAGTTAGAATAAACTTTGCTCTTGCTGAAGAACTTTTGAAGGATTCCCCACTGCAAGTTGGATGCATCCCTGCCCACGAGATCCTGGCATTCAAGGATCTCTGGGTGGCCTTGCAGCCTCTTCTCCTCTCCTGGACAAAGAAGGTCCTAAGTCTAACCTAGTGATTCTCTGTCTTCCCAACAGGCTCACCTTTCTGCCTTGGAGCCCTTCTCTTCATTGTTCTCCTTGCTAGAAATCTTCTACCTGACCATCTTTTAAAGCCTCATTCAATTCATATCTCCCACGAGGGGTCCAACCATTCCAATCCACCAAACTCTTGATCCTCTGACCTGTCAACTCCAGTCTTCCTCATTCAGGTCTCAGCAATCAGAACCTGCTCCTGGCTTTACACTTCCCCCCAACTGCCCAGCTAGGCCTCATATCTACTTTGCAGGCTGACAGAGCTCTAGTAGCACAGTACCATTCAACACAGACACATTCTGGCAAGATCATAGACTTAGATCAGTTCCCACACCCAGTCCTATATTGCTTTCTGCTACCCCTCCTCCTGACCTTGATTCATTGTGACCTGAGATGGAAGGGATTTTCAGTACTTCAGCCTATCACATAGGGCCATGGAACCAATCTAGCCTCCTTTTTGGCTAACTTATTTCTCAGGAGTCCATTCAATGGATGCAGCTTATGACCCTTCTTCTGGACCTCAGATCCAAGTTTCTTAACCTGCTTCAACCTCAAAATCTCCTAAAGGACTTGGAATCTTTTCCACAAGAGCTGGATCTTCTTTGTGGAGTGAAGGGATGAATTTAAATTGGTTCTTAGGGGTTACTCCTGGCTCTGAGTTGAGATCACTCCTAGTTGTGCTGGGGTAACCATGCAGTACTGGGGGTGGATTGAGGGTGTCAGCTGGAAGTACTTAAACCTTCTACAGAGCTCTCTGAGCTTCTTTCTCAACTTGCTCTGACCATGCAAACTATCTGCCTGGTGTTTGAGTTTAGTAAAAAATAGTTGTTATGGCAATAATAACACTGCAATTTAGTTTACTTTGTACCTAATGCACTAGGTATATTATTAGCTCACTCAAACCCCACCTCAAATCCTAGGAAGTACCTCGTAATCCCCTTTTACACATGAGAATCCAAGGCTCAAAAAGGTAAGCACTTTGCTTGTAGGGACACACGACAAGTATACAGCCAGGTTCAGAATCTGCTTCTGTTCCTGTCAAAGTATGCTTCACCTTTGTCACCTACTTCCATTAGAACTCCCTTCCACAGCGGTCCCCCTGTCTCTCACTGGAACCTGTCAGTCTCAAGATCCACATTATCAAGACTCTGCAGGCAGGTGTCTATGCTGGGCTATGCCACACTCCAAGCACGCGTCTGGCATTGAGGTTAAGCACAAGTGGACAGTCCAAAGCTCAAATCCTGCCGTAGCCTCTCACCAGCCCCGTGACCATGACCAAGTGACTGGCCAGTTTCCTATTTTGTGCTACAACAAATCATTGGTGAGGCAGTAAGTGACCTGGCCTGTGGCCTTGATGTTTCTCTTAAATTTCTATGGATTCCCTATGGGGAAAGAAAGTTCAAACTTTGATAGTTTGATTTTATTTTTATTTTATTTTTGGAGGTCACACCCGGTGATGCTCAGGGGTTACTCCTGGCTCTGTGTTCAGAAATCGCTCCTGGCAGGCACAGGGGACCGACCTTATGAATGCTGGGATTCGAAACATTGTCTGTCCTGGATTGGTTATGTGCAAGGCAAATGCCCTACCACTGTGCTCTCTCTCTCTCTCTCTGGCCCCACTCTGGTAGTTTGAAATGTATTTCCATCTTCTTAACTCCCTCCTTCTTTTGGTCTCTTTCTCACTCACCCTTTCCTTCTCCCTCTCTTCCTCCCTCTCTTTTTTCTACTTTATTTTCTTCTTCATTCTCTCACTCTTTTTCTTTTTACTTTTTCTTTCTCTTTGTCACCCTCTTTCTCCTCTCTCCCTTCCTTTGTTTCCTTCTTTCCTCCCACTCCTCTCTCCTTTCTTTCTTCCTTTCTTCCTTCCTTCCTTTCTTTCTTTCTTTCTTTCTTTCTTTCTTTCTTTCTTTCTTTCTTTCTTTCTTTCTTTCTTTCTTTCTTCCTTCTTTCTTTCTTTCTTCTTTCTTTCTTCCTTCCTTCCTTCCTTCCTATTTTCGGGGACTTGGGGCCACAACTGGTAACACAGAGGGGTTGCTCCCAGTTTTGGTTTTTTTTTTTTTTTTGGGCCACACCCAGCTGTGCTCAGATGTTACTCCTGGCTATCTGCTCAGAAATAGCTCCTGGCAGGCATGGGGGACCATATGGGACGCCCGGATTAGAACCAATGATCTTTGGTCCTGGATCGGCTGCTTGCAAGGCAAACACCACTGTGCTATCTCTCCGGCCCCTGATCCCAGTTTTGTGCTCAGAAATCACTCCTGGAAGGCTGAGGGGACTATATTGGACCATATGGGATGCCGGGGATCGAACCTGGGTCCATACTGGGTCAGCAGCATGCAAGGCAAATGCTCTACCTACTGTGCTATTGCTCCAGCCCTCTTCCTTCCTTTCTTCTGTCTTTCTTTCTTTATTTGCTAGTTTCTTTCCTTACCTTCCTCCCTTCCTTCTTTCCTTTTTCTCTTTCACCCTTCCTTCCTCCCTTCCTTCTTTCCTTCCTACCTTTCTTTTTCTCTTTCTTTTTTATTGTTTTTGTTTGTTTGTTTTTTGCTTTTTGGGCCACACCCTGTGATGCTCAGGGGTCACTCCTGGCTATGCTTTCAGAAATCACTCCTAGCTCAGGGGGGCCATATGGGATGCCAGGGATCCAACCAAGGTCCATCCTGGATCAGCCATGTGCAAGGCAATGCCCTACCACTGTGCTGGTGCTTTGGCTCCTCTCTTTCTTTCTTTTGTTCTTTCTTTCTTTTTTCTTTCTTTTTTCTTTCTTTCTTTCTTTCCTTCTTCCTTTCTTTCTTTCTCTTTTTCTTTCTTTCTTTCTTATTTCTCTCTTTCTCTTTTTCTCTCTTTCTCTCTCTCTCTGACATCCCCTATTGAACCTTCTTTCTAAACAAGATGGTTCCTCAGGCTGAATAGACCTGGCCAGCTTGAGGGAAATCAGATACCAGGAGCCATCAGCTTGAGCAGGGGTGGGCAAAGGGCAGAAACAGGAATCCCCTGTATGAGCCCCACTCTCCTCCTTCCTGCTCTGCCCCTCAAGCAGGTCCTACTCCCTGGGCTCCAGAGCTTAGGGCCCAGCTCAGCCCTGCGTCAGTGCCTAGCCACAGAGAGTGGCAGGCATAGCTGTGTCCTGGGAAGTCACCACAGGTATTCAAATGTACCCTGATATTTGAGCATTATGAAGCATGTTCCTTTCCCTTTAGATCATTCAGAAATGCAGAGTATGCTAATGACCCAGGCACATGTGTTCTGTAAGCTGTATCAGTCCTTCTGCTCTGGGTCCAGGAAGGAATCCTAGTTTGGAAAGAAGGAGCAGGAATAGCATCTAGAACTGCCCAACTCCCAGGCCATCTCCATTTGTCCTGTGGATAACCCTTCAGCACCCAAACTAACAGCCCCTACATGAGGGACAGACATAGGAACCTTTGATCTCAAGGGCCAGAGTGATAGTATAGCAGGTAAGACACTTACCTTGCATGTGGCTGACCCAGGTTCAATCACTGGCTGGTCCCTCAAACCCTACCAGAAGTGATTCCTGAGCAGAGCTTGAAGTAAGGCTTGAGCACCACCTGGTATAGCCCCAAAACAGAAACGAAACCAAAATATCTAGTGTATGGGGCTGGAGCAATAGCACAGTAGGGTAGGGCATTTGCCTTGCGTGCAGCAAACCCACGTTCAATCCCTGGCCTTCCATATTAGGTCCCCAAAGCCTGCCAAGAGTGATCTTTGAGCACAGAGCCAGCAATAACCCCTAAGCACCGCTGTGTGACCCCCCCCCCAAAAAAAAACCTTGTCCCTGACTGTGAAGTGAATCCAGCTACTCCTCCTGCCCTGTGGGACTGGATACAGAAGAGCATCAGTCTGGCCAGGTTCTCTGTTTGGGAATGCCTATGTTTTGGAGAAGTGTCAATCTTGGGAGTCATCACTTTGGGAAGGCATTGGTTTGGGAATCTACCAGAATTCTCTGAAAACTTGCTGATGTTTAATCTCTGCCCCCTAATATCTAGGCTCTTATTCTGCAGACTTGAGTGAGTCCTTTCCTCAAATATTGGATATTTGAAGGCCTCAGCTTCAGGTAAGACCTGAGTATAAGGATTGGTCACCAATGTCACAATCCTTTAATTGATTCTGGAGTGGAGTGGGGCCATTGTGTGTACAGGATGAAAGGGTGATAGGGAAAATGACTTTTCCTCTTGTGAAATCTAAATAAGATAAGAAATGCGGGCCCTGGGAGATAGCATGGAGGTAAGGTGTTTGCCTTTCATGCAAAAAGGTCATCGGTTCGAATCCCGGTGCCCCATATGGTCCCCCGTGCCTGCCAGGAGCAATTTCTGAGCATGGAGCCAGGAGTAACCCCTGAGCACTGCCAGGTGTGACCCAAAAACCA
>PVKC010012319.1:0-23875 GCA_004027635.1 Crocidura indochinensis
TCTAATAGAGATTAGAACACCCAAATCTTGTAGTGCAATGGGACCTTACACCCTGAACATTGGCATAATGACCTGGCACAGGCCTCAGTAAAATGGGCATTCTCCATTCACCCCTGAACCAGGGAAGCTATCTAGGAAACATCGAAGGTTCTTTACAACAATACCTGGAAGCAATCTTCTATCAGGGAAGACCCTACCGCTGCTCTGACATCTATCTACTCACAAGAGACTTCCCTTAACGCTGAGAAGACTTAAGAACATCAACGGCCTGCAAACTGGACAGGGCTTTCTGCATTGTCCTTTAATTGTAAGGTGAAATGAAAGGACGCTCTACACCATCCTAACTGCAATATAGGATATGCAGATTCCAGGATCTTTAACACAGAAACATGATACCAGCAACAGAGACAGCGTGGAAAATAAAAGTATGTTGGCACTACAGACAACGACTTGGATTGGGCAATCTAGTGTGCCTGGAGCCTAGAGCTGGTCTTATGCCAGGAAACTTCAGGGGTTTGGTCCCTTGTATTTAGGCCGAGGACTTTCCTTTCCATGTCCCCCATATTTTGGTGGGTCGATGCAAACAAGTATTGCCACTCTAACGCCGTTTTTACTGTGCTCCTTTGACTCTTATCCTTAAAACGAAACACCCACTTTTGAGGCTAACTTAAACTAATATGCACATACATGGAAATGTAAAGAAGTACTATGCCTTCAATATTTAAGGAGTTACATAAAGTTTTATGGCTTTAGAATGCTTGATATGCTGCTAGGAAATATGTATCACAATCCGGGGACTTGAGGGACAAAGTAATTATACATGGGTTCTGTTTTATTTTTCTTAATATTCTTTGGCTGAAAGTTCAATGTTAAGATATCAGCAAAGGGACTTATGTGAATTCTGTTTATGGGTGATTGTCCTTCCACTGTAACTTTACCTTGTCCTCTTTCTTTGCATCTTTGTTCTCAAAATTAAAAATTAAAAAATTAAAAAAAAAGAAGTATCTGTCAAGTGTCTGTCCATCCCTATGACTGTGAATTTCTACCTCTTGAATTTGGGTGCAATTTGGTCATTGTTCCAGGGAATGAGTCTCCACTGGAAGTAACTTAATTATTAGAAATCTTTAAAGTGCCTCTCAATACAGATACTCTTTGCTTAATGACCAAGTTCTGTTTCAACGGCTTGGTTGTTAAGCGAATTGGTCGTTAAGTGAGAAACTGCACATACTGTATACAGTAGTACAGTATATGCATTGTACTTGACAATACAGTATTCTGAATAAGTAAAATAATGAGAAAGATCAAACTGAAAACTTCCACTTGTTTTAATTTGCATGGTCGTGTAATTTACGCACAGTACTGCAATGTATTACAGAACATAAAGTTAGTAAAATAGGTACATTAAAGCACCAAAAACCACAGTACTGTACTGTAGAGTGTACAAGATGGAAAAAGGATATTTAAAATAAAATAAAATAACAGTCGTAAGTGCAAGCAGGTAGGTCATTAAGCAAGGAGTATCTGTAGTTTAATTCTCAGGAATCCTGAGGAATACAGCCTCCCCAGAAGGCCACGAGGTGTTGTACCTTTCAGCAGAAGACTGCTACTGTGCATAACTTTCTATCTCTAGGTGACTCTTAGGTGCAAGGAGATGAGATCCATTTGGGTTGCTATGGGAACTCTATGGTTAAGAACCCCAGTATCTCTTGTAATGACTAATTTCTCATTTCCAAGGTCCCTTCAATGAGAATGGCCATTTATATGTGCCAACAAAACCCAATCTTTTAAACACAGTGTTGTGAAGGATAGGACCATTGGTGCTATCCACTAGGGCCATACTTGGCCACTGCTCAAACCATGCAGACTGGGATCAAACTCAGGGTTTCACATGTGCAAGGCATATGCTTTATTTATCATTTGAGTCACATTTAAGACCCTGTGGTCTTTTATTTTAAATCAATTATTTATAGTATATTGGACCTATATGAATTGACTAATTTGGGGTCATTCTAATCATTAGCAATATGGCCTAGAACCACAGCTGATGCTGCAATTTTCACCAATTTTTGAGGGAGAAAGGAGCTAGAAAATTAACCTGAATCCAAATTTTCCTGAGGAAGAGAAAAGTCCGCTGGGTCTCTCATGAGCTTTCTCTCTGCTTCAGGTATTCCTAATAGGTTCAATTTTAGTGACTAAGAGTTGGAACAGGGCTGTGTGTAACAAAGATATGTCTACTAGGTGGCATCTTGACAGCCTCCTTGTTGGGCAGGTATCAGAAGAGTTGTAGTAGCCTGTTGAAATTCATTTTCCTGAGCATGTCCCTTGGAACCTCATGTTTATATCTGGACATCATTTGTTGATTATGGCTCAGATGAAAGAGTGTTAAGAAATATTGTGCCTGAGTGATCTTCTACTAGGGTATTTTAGAAGCTGTATTTCATTGCTATTGACTTGTAATACCTATTAGGTTTTCTTTATTGAGTCAATTTCTTCCAGTGTCACTTCTTCCATGGTGAAGACTATTTTTGTTGTTTTTTTTCCACTAGCTTCTTCCAAATAGCTGGTGATGGGCTGGTTATACCTTACAGACACTTTGCTGCTCGATTTGCACAAGAGGTGACAGCTGCCATTGCTAAGGCACAAACACTGATTTGATTTTTTTCTTTCCTTTCAATGAGGTTGCAGGTTTCATACTGCAGGAGACTGCAGTGATATCCTTGCCTATCTTTCTATATAGCTTTCTATGTGAGACTGATCACTGTCCTTTCAGGCAGTAACTTCAGCCAGTAAAATATTTTATTTATTTTCCCTTTGTGGAAACAATGTACTGAAACTAACCATAACCAAACACATCTAAGAATCACTGATATTTCCAGTAAGGATCTAAAAAGGCAAGATGGTGGTGTCTTCTAATCAACTTAAGATATTTCTATTTAAAAGCCCAGGCTCCTAAAACTGGGAGAGATAGTACAGCAGATAGGGTATGTCCCTAGTATGTACTTGACCCAATTCATCTCCAGCACTTAGTCCTCTGAGCATCCCTAGGGTGGCCTAGGTAGTGCTGGCACTGCCAGGCTTGAGTGACATCATATTCTCTTGTGATTGCACTGAAATCCTGAATCACCTGTGGGACATCTGGGTCTCTTAAACCTTTCACTGCCACCTCAAAAAAATAACTCCTAGCAACAGACTTCTATGGATACTGGAATTAAAAAATGTACTTATATTCACTACTAGTATTTTAAAAATAACTGTCATGTTATCATACATATAACAAAATGTATTTGGGCTTTCATTTTAATAAAAATATCTAAGGTACCTAAGAGATTTAAGAAGCTGAAACAACAGGACCCAAAGTTCCGGCAAAATGTCAGTGACTGAAATTTCACACTAGCAACGAGCTTCCCCTAGATCCCACAGTGTAAACAAAAATGGCTCAAAACAAACACAGCAACTTTCAAGTGTTGCCCTCATGAGAGTGAGGCAGGCATGGAGGCCTCGATCCAAGTCCCCCAGCCAAGCCAACTCAGACTAGAGGAGGCACAAATTTCAGCTGCCAAATAATTTCCAGCCTGCTAGACATGCATGGAAGCAAACAACATTCTGCTTTGCCCTCATCCTGAGGAGTGTGAGCCTACTGGGAACTATGCAAGCACTGCGGTCTGACAGGAGTTGGCCAGAATTGAGATGGAAAATCAAGAAAATGTTGCTTGATTTGGGGAGCAAAAAGGAGAGAGTGGTGAGAGAGAGAGAGAAAAAATAAACAGATGAGAGAGGAGGAGGAAGAGAAGAAAGTAGACAGGGGAGATAAAGGGAAATGAAGGGCAAGAGATAAAGATAGAGAGGAGAGAGAGATAATAGAACCCAAATTGGAATTGAGACACTTCTGGGAATTATGCTTGTAGTTTTCAAGGTGTAGAGTGTATGGAGTATGTGGTGACATGCATGGAGTTAACAGATGTGTAAATGTAGTGGCAACTAATATAGAGCATGCAGGGATATTCATGGTGTGTATGGGAGTGTATGTGGATCATGTGAGGATATGTAGGGAGTATGTGAGAATATATATGGAGTTTGTGAGAACATGTATAGAGCATGTAGGATGTATGGAATATTTGAGAATGTGTGCAGAGGCACAGATTATTTTGCAACTTGTGTGGAACAAGTGGAAATATGTATGAATTATGACGAAACATGTGAGAACATATATGAAATATTTGGGGACATGTTTGGGGAATATGTATGGAGTTGTTGTGTGTGGAGCATGTAGAGACAGTATGGAGTTGGTGTGGATGTGCATGAAACAGGCAAGGGGTATGTAGGAAACATGTATGGAACATATGGTAAAATGTAGGGCATATGCAGGAATGTGTGTAGAGCAGGTGGGACATGTATGGAGTTGGTGGAATTCCTTGAATGAGGTAAAGGAGAGGCCCTCCTTTCTCCCAGCCTTTTCCACAAAGGTTCAAAGATGATAGGTCAATTGACTCCATCAGGATGGAGGATGGAATCTCATACAGCTCCTATAGGGACAATGATCCAGCATCTCGGGGTCTCATAGCCCGACACATACCTTGTGTGGGGGAGGTGAGAAGCACCCCTTGTGCTTTAGTAGTAGTATCCCATACATGGCTCACACCTGTCCCACTGTGCTGGGCTCATCCTCATCAGACAGTTGAGGGAAAGAAGTTCAGTAAGGTGACAGGATGAGTTGAAGGTCTCAGAGCCCCCGATTCAGAGCTGGGGCCCAAGGTCAAAGGCGCAGTTGACACTTTCCCGAGGTGAGCAGGCCTAGGCCACAAGCTCCATTTTGTGTTTTGTGCTCACCCCTGAAAACTCAATGAAGAGGAATGAAGAGAAGATCTTAATGGCTGCAACCAAGCCTGAACAATTCCAAGCCCATGCAAAAGTCTGAAATAACATTCTACAGGCCAGCTGGAAAGATGTAATAGGGTCAATTGCTTGCACTGAGCAGGGGAGAGGGCAGGGAATGTGGCAGAGGGTAAAGGTCAAGAAGTTTCAGTCTAGTGACTGCAAAGAAGGAGATGGAAGGACCTGGCCTTGCAATTTTAAGCTTCACATACACTGGGGGGTCATTAAGAAGTCAGACACAGTCATGGAAGCAGGAGAAAATGAGGCCCTGGGTCTCCCTGTACTGGCACATCCATTTCAGAGGATGAAATGGAGAAAGGAGAGATCTCAGGTGCAGGAGGGAGGAGAGCAAGCTGTGAGGGAGGAGCCTCATTTTCTGAAAGAGGAGGCCTGCTTGAGGATGATCCCTAATTTTCAGACTGCAGAAAATGGGAAGGGGAAGACACTAACTTTGAAATGCTCTGGAGGCTGTGGGGTGCAAGGCTGTGCTTACTCTTTAGTTCGCTAAATGTATATTACTCCTTGCCTTGGATCAGAGCTTTGAGTCTGGTGTCAGGATCAGAGTATTGTGGTGGTGTCTGCCCTCAGGAAGCTGAAAGGCAGGACTCAGATGGTTACAAACAACAGAGGTTGGAGTCATAGTAGTGTGAGTAGGGCACTTCCCTTGCATATGGTCGACTCAGATTCAATCCGCACCACCCAGTATGGTCCCCTGAACCCTGCTAGGAGCACAAGGCAAGAATCAACCGGAATGTGTGGATTCTTTATTGTGTGTGGTTTTTTTTTGTTTGTTTGTTTTTTGTGGGGCCATAGAAGGGCTTACCCCTGACTTTGTGCTCAGGAATCACTCCTGGTGGTACTCAAGGAAATATATGGGATCCTGGGGGATCAAACCTGGGTCACCTGAATGCAAGAAAAGTGCCTTGTCTGCTGCGCTACCTCGCTAGCCCCATGTGTGCATTCTGACAGCAGAAACAGGGAAGCCTTGAGGGGTGAGACAGTTCAAGCATCCCCTCTTGGGGAGGGGCCATCTACACGGAGGGGGTAGATGAGGCCACATGAGGGAGCTGTGGAGAAGACAGTGGTAGGTCATACTGCTGTTAGGACTGAAGAATTAGACACCCATAGGCTGACGCAAACCCTTGCTCCACCCTGCACATACACACACATGGCAAGCAAGTTTTGAGATACCTAGCTGAGATCTGCTTCTAACTGGAAGAAAATACCTCCTCTACAGATGGGGGATGTTTGGCTCAGGGACATATACCTTGGGTCCCTACTGTTGTAGCAGTGCAGAGTACAGTGGACTCTGGTATCTGATTAGGTTCACTTCAGGCTAGACTTATCAATCATCAGCTTGGCCTAGCTCCCTCCCTTCCCTTACCTGGAAACTAGGGGCAAAGATTTGTTCAGGAGTCCAGCAAAGCCCCTGTGCACCCCAGTAGTGACAGCAGCCTCTGTCATGTCAAAACTGCATAGAACCATGGCTGAGAGTTCAGGACAGGATCCAGTCCTAGATTGGTCATTGTTGGGCCCTACAGACATTTTAGATACAACAACAAAGGCCACCTCAATCTGTCACTGCCCCCTGAGACCTGTGCAGGTCATGAAATCTTCCAGCACCCCAAGGAAGGAAGGATGTTGCCTTTGCAGCCCCTATTTAGAAGATGATGAGCAAACTGAGGCACAGAGCCTTCAGACCCTTTTCCCCAGGCCCCTGGTTTCCTGGTGGAAGGGTCTAGACTGGATGCCATGGTCTGTACTGCAGAGCCTGTGGCCCACAGCTCTATAACTAGCCAGTCCACTGCTGCCTAGTGACATGAAACAGGATCGTTGGGGGTGCCAGGCTTGTGAGACCCCATGTGGGAGCTGGGAGCCTAGTACTGGAGAAATGGAGGCCCCAGAAGTCTGCTCTGAGAGGTCCAAAGCAGCAGCATAGACTACTGGGCCTGTCTGGATGGAGCACCTGCAAATTGCTTAGCTAAATACTGTGGGGAGACTGAGGCACCAAGAATGGAAAGGAGTGTCCCTTCCCAGCAAGCTGTTCCTTGCTTCTCACCCAGCTCCTATTTCCCTTCTCAACAGCCACTCACCACCTACCCTCCCCACTACTAGCTGAGCAGCTGCTGATGGTTCAACTCAGTCCCCAACCCCTAGCACAGGCATGAAGAAAAACAAGTGTACATCTCTTACCAGTGTCTTCAAGGTGACTACCTAACCACACTTCTCTGCTGACCTGGGCCTTTTTTCCCCTAACTTTTATTATAACATTATGATTTACCAAGTTATTCATAATATAGTCTATTTCACTCATTAAATGTTGAAAGAACAATCCCACAACCAGTGTGACCTTCCTTTCACCAGTGTTGCCAATCTTCTACCCACCACCAAGCCTGACTCCAGGTAGGCACAAATTTACTTCTTATTGCTTGTTACAACACAAAGGCAAATGAAAATATCAAAATTTAGATCAAGAAGGTTCAATTCATAGTAATTGCTGTAGCTCTTCGTGGTGCTACTACAGTCAGTGTCTAAGTACTAGTTGTGCCTTCTTTGTTACTGTTTGGGCTCACTGAAGTTGATAGATTTCTATGTTACTTTCCCATCAGATTTTCTGTAATACTACTGGGCTGACCCTACTGTAAAATATTGAGAGTTGTCAGTCCAAGATTTATAAATCTGAATCATATATATTCTAATCAAATATATATAGATCTATTGTTTCATATACATGAAAATGTCAAATATCTGACACTACTGTAAGATACTGATAGATTTCAGTCCAGGATTTATCTATCTAAAACAAAATTGGTGGCTTGGAAGTTTGATAAGGCTAAGTTGCAAAGCTGGGCTATTTCTGTCAGAGAGTGTAAGTTGTGGCATTGGGTTGCTGTAGTTCATGCAGAAAGGAGAATCTGCCCTCCTTTCCCCCTTCTGAGAATGCCACAAAAGTATCAGCCAGGATAGATACTTGGAAAGTACCAGCGGTCTTGAAGCTTGGTGGAGGAGCCGGCTAACCTGGCCATTTTATCCCAAACACAGCCAGCCCCCCAGAGCCACACTGCCAAGACCCCAATCTCACCCATCTTGTAGGGCACAGGCTCTATCTGGACCCCTTCAGAATATCCACAGACCCACAGTGTCCTTTCCCACCTGGCAGCAGTACCGACCTTGTTCCTCCCATCCCCCAGGAATGCCTGACTGACCCCATCTTGGACAAAGGCTGGTCTTACCTTTCTACCTGCAGGTTGACCTTCGAAGGCTCCACGTTGGGGTTGTCCCACTCCATCTGGGGGCAGTGCATGAAGTAGCAGAGGGTGTAGAGGGCCTCAGGCTCCCAGTAGAGCGCCCCCTGCTTGTTGTGCAAGGGGGTACCATTGCCGTGGTGCTTGGCGTGGAGGGGCTGCAGGTGGAGCATGGCGCGGGATACCAGGTCACCTGTGAGCAAAGGCAATGTCAGGACTGAAGGCTGCCTCAGTCTGTCCCTGGAACCCCACACTAAGGAGGCAGTCCCTGGGCCTCAGGCCACATCTCAAGCCGAGAAGAAAAGTTTTCCTTCATTCATCACATTGAATAAGGGCATCCCCAGCTCTGTAGTGCCATCTGGCAGTCAGTGCTCTGGGGACTCTAGGGGGCCAGGAAGTCAACCTGGTCTCCCCTTTAGCTTGCTCTCTGGCTCTTCCTGAATTGCTTCCTTTCTTTTAAAAAAATTCTAATTTTATTAATATTACTTTTTTTTTGAGCCATATCTGGCAGTCCTCAGGAATTACTGCCGGCTCAGTGCTCAATCATTCCTGACAGTATTTGGGGGAACATATGGAGTAAAGGGGATTGAATTCAGGTCAGCAGTGTGCAAGATTACCCCCCCCCAAATCTACTGTGCAATTGCTCTGGCACCCCTCCCTGCATAATTTTTTTAGTGAAACCATTGTGATTTACAAAGTCTTTCATAGTTGGGTTTCAGATCTTGTATAATTTTTAATGGACTCATTGTTTTTAAAACACACGGATCTAGAAAGGAAATGTTATTTTTGCTACTACTGATCATGAAAACTGGTTTTATTGAATATTCATAGGTCACCGTAAAAATTAATTCAATGAAAACAAAACAAAGAAACTAATTTAGTTCTGAATACCAGTCCCGCGTTCTTTTGTTATTAAATGGCAGTGAGAAGTATTAGGGACTCTTTATGTTAAATGGAGTCTTTCTTCTTAAATAAGTAGAATTAAAAATAGAGCTGAAAAGAATCATTCTAAGCATAATGGAATACTACTCGGGCTGCACAGAAAAATGACATCCTGCAGCTCCTGTAACTGGACCGGAGCTAGAAGGCATCATGCTGAGCAAAGTGAGTCAAAGAGAAAAGGCCAAATCCTGAATGATCTAGCCCATATGTAGCAGATCAGGAAAACTAGTTATGGCACAAACAATAGTCAGTGGTGATAGATACAGAGTCGGTCTATAGAATTGAGTTTACTAAATGGGGGTGGGAGAATGCCAGAGGGGACTTGAGGCAAAGGTGGAGGAATGGGCACTTTGGACTTGATTGTCAACATGCCCGAAACATCTATCTCAGCAGTGTTGTGACTCATGGTGGAAAATAAATAGATAAAAGCATCACTCCATGTCAGAGAGATAGTACAGTGATAGGGCGTTTGCCTTGCATGCAGCAAACCCAGGACAGATGGTGGTTTGAATCCCAGCATTCCATATGGTACCCCTTGCCTACTAGGAGCGACTTCTGATTGCAGAACCAGGAGTAACCCCTGAGCAGGTGTGACCTCCCCCCCAAAAAAAGCATCACTTCAAGACCACTGTTAGTTATTCTCTGCAGTGGTCCACCTCACTTCCAATCCTGTCCCCCATAGTGGAAAGCAGAAGGTCCATGTTTGTGGACCAGTGGTTCTGATCTCTGTGATGTGATAGTCCTTGTAATGGAATAGAAGGACTCAGGCACTTTCAGATACCTAGAGGTGACAAATGTTTCAACCAGTTGATGTGAAATAAAGTGGTGACTTGTGAGGAGAGGGCTTTGAATGGGGCCAGGGGGTAGGGAGGCAGGGAAGTATTGGATGCTCACATGCCAAGTGATTCTGGGAAAATGTGGGACTGCAGAGATAATCAACAAGTTGTGGGCAGTGATTCTAGAACCACAAGAGCCTGGGCTCAGATCATGCCTCCAGCAGTGCCTGGCAGAGCTGAAGGAGTTTCTTCCTACAAGCTGTTTCAGGAAGTGACAGCCCAGCTCAGGATCATGTTAGGTCAGAAAGGTTAACAAAGATAGTGTTTACAGCAACCGATGTCTGACACTGCTGGCGCAGTTGAATTTGGAGACAGTAAGATATCCCCCAGTTCCTTGAACAATGCTCAGCTCAGTGGGGGCAGCTCCTCCTGCAGACTCATTTTATAGAAATTGAGGTGTGCGACACAGATGACAAATAATGGGCTGAAAACATGTAGACCTTAAGGAAAGAGTGGGGATTCATCTTCTATTATTGGTTTTTAAGCACATGCTTAGCAGCTAAATCACCTCCAACCTTGGTGGCAAGAGAGAATCCCTGTCCCATGGTGGTTACAGGGTCAGAGTATCAAGAAACCACAGCTTTGAGGCTTCAGACTGTGTAGGACAGTTCAACTACAACCCCACTGTGGTAGTTGTGTCCTTGGTTGGGTAGAGCAGAACCTGCCAAGAGGCAGGTGGGGGGAAGGATGGGAAGCTGCAGGCTGGCACTGGATTGGGAAACCTTGGAGGTGGCCGATATTTCAAGTATAGCCCGAAGTTCCAGGCATGTTCTAGTGAAGTCAGAGAAGGCACAGAGTGGTCCTCCCCAGAAGCTGCCATGTTCATCACCTGACTCCCACACTTCATTTTCTTCATCTGTAAAATGGATCTGCAGGAGGAGCCACCCTACTTGGCTGTTCTCAAAGGGGTGAGGTCTCAAAAAGTCTTCTGTAGTCCCAGAGTTTGCACTTCAGGGACAGGGTCTATACCTCCAGAGTAACAGCTGGAAGGCTCCCCAAGCTGTGGCCAACAGCTAGTGGGAGGGACAAAGAGGCTAGGGGAAGCAATTCTTCTACATGGTGTCCCTCCATATCCCAGGGAGCAGTGGCCAGGGATGTAGCTGGATACTCAGCAGAAGAATTCAAGAACCAAAGTGTCCTCGAGCTGAGTGTGAAGCCTGAGCTATTTCTGCTGTGGGGACAGCATAGTTGAGGGAGTGTCAGTGATCACCATCGTAAATGATGGTACCGACACAGGGCCCTGTATATTAAACACTCTCTTACCCAGAGGTGATGTGCCCATTATTTATGTTTGTTTGTTGTTGTTGGGTTTTTTTTTCAGCCACATTCAGTGCTTACTCAGGACTTACTACTGACTCTGCATTCAGGGATCACTCCTGGCAGGCTCAGGAGACTCTATGAGATGGAATCTGAGTCAGCTAGGTGCAAAGCAAGTGCCATTCCCATTGTATTATCTATCTGGCCCTCATGTGCCCCCATTATTTTAATTTACAACAGAGATTCCCAGCCAGGGTGGCTTTGCCTGCCAGGGGCCATGAGGTAATGTCTGCAGCATGCTTGCTCATCCACAGGGCAGCAATTGAATTTTGGGAATGCAGAAAAGCTGATGCTAATCAGTTTACAGATGCATGGGGTAACCCCCACAACAAAGAATGGAGCCCCCACCTCCCAAAGTCAGTAAGACTGAGAGAATAAAATTGTATTTGTTCAAGAAACTGATAGCCAAGCCCAAAAGATTAGTAAGGGGCAGACCCAACCTGGGTCTGACCCATGCTTTTGCTCTTCAGCCCTAGAGCTGAGCTTTCTTTCACAGATGCCACCTGCAGCCTGCTGGCTCTCCAGTCATCCAAGAGGCAAAATGTCATAAGATGGCCAAGGTGTTAATGAATGTGCCTTACCCTGATTCAGTAATTCCCTTTCTGGGAATCCTTCCCAGTACCAGAATCCCAAATCCAGCAAAGACTTCTGCATAAGGGTTTTACACCCAAATCTTATTCACAGTATCCAGAATTTGACAAAGAAACAAATGTTTAAAAATAAGAGCACAGTTTGGTAAGCTCTGGTGCCACTGTGGGATAAAATAATCAACTCATGTGATCATTAAAAATGTTTACACAGAGCAGCAATTTTAAGAGGAGAGAAAAAAACCACCTTCTTGCTGAAATTGGTAAGTGGGAAAAAATGAAATTCAAAATTACATCGTGTGATCGGGATTATGTTATTAAAATTTCTAAATGTTATTATGTGCTGAATAAGTACCAGAAAAAAATAACCAAAATGTTGACCAAGGATTTCACTGCTTTGTGGGACTTGGATAACACTGTGTCCAACTTTTTTATTGCTTCTTAAGTCTGAGTGATGCCCTAGGCTCACTGGATCATCTCAAAAATAACCTCGTTGTGGTGGTGCTTATGTTCTCACATCTTTCACCCTGCTCAGGCTGTGGGGTGCTTCTTTTTTCATTTGGAAGGTGCCTATAAGTAGTTCTCTAAGCAAGAAAATTCAAACTGGGCAAAGAAGGGAAGAGGGTCAGATCTCTAAAAGCCGTTGACTTTGTGTGGGTGCAGTGCCATGCATTTTCCCATGTTCTCTCATGCTGCAGTGCCCTTTCCTCCATATCCCCAACCTCTAAAGACCTACAAGCACGTAGTAAGATGCTAGTTCTTCCAGGGAGCCCTTTGGGACCATTCAACCAAAGTTCATTTCCTCCCTTTGCTGGAATTGATAACTTTCTGCTAATAAAGTCTAACAAAGTATTTTATTCCTTTGATTGTGTTTCAGTTATAGCCCATGTTAACTTCCCCAGATGCTCCAGGGGGCAAGAGTCCTTGTCTCATTTATCCATCCTCTTCTGGAAGAGGAGTTAGAAGGGAAGTTGGGAAGCGCTGCTTTGCTTGTGGTGGTTCTTCCCCAGGGTAACTTATTTCCTCTCTGTGAATGGGGTGATGATCTCATGGGTTTAGTGTATGGGTTGAACCAATAAAACAGTGAAAAATCTAACCCTGGTTTCTGCATGTGCAGAATGCAGAGACTAAAAGCACTGGCCTAATAGTATTAGTGAAAGGATTGCAAATTTGTCCCTTAGAGCAGAGCTCTTCAACTTTTAACACGTGAGCACTGGCATAGGTCTTGGATACAGGTCCACAGACTGACAGTTATAATCAAAGCAGCAGATCAAAGTTTTTGGTCTTTTCATATTCCACATGAGTCAGTGATTGAGGACCTTTAATTTAAAGCACTTGGAACAGAACTGGGGATATGCTAAATGTCTCACAAATACCCAGTACTATTTCTTCTTCATCATCACCTCACTACCCTCTCTGTCATCTTCATCATTATCCCCACATCGGCATTTGCTATTTCCCAAATAGTCATTTACTCCACCTGAGGGTGTTGTGCTAGGTCCACAGCAGGCCAGGCAAAATAGGTAATAAGATGCTGGAAACCTCCAGGACTACCCCATAGTAGTCAGAGGCCTTTAGGGCTACACCCAGTGATGCTCAGGGGTCACATGGTACCAGGGATTTAACTGAGGTCACACATGTACTAGGTAAGATTCCAACCTCTGTACAATCTCCTAGGACCCTAGTCCTGATTTGTCATGCTATGTCATGAGGATACAGACCATGGCTTGGAGCAAAGGAACAGCCTGCAAGAAGAGGTCCCTATAATGAGCTTGGAGGAGGTTCCCATAAGGTGCTTGGTGAGAAACATAGAAGTGGCCTCAAAGCTACAGGAAATTCGGATGCTTTTCTCAGTAGGCCCAAGATGGTATTTTTTGCCATGAGTTTTACCTTGCTCTGGGGTCACATCCTTGATTCTTAAAAAATTTGAAGTTGTCCTGGACTCAGGATTTCAGATGACCTTGGCTTTGAGAAGCCAGGGAGAAACTCTTATCTGGATCGTGGTCTGTTTCCCCTTCTCCCAAGGGATGATCATTGCACCCTGCTGTGGGATCTTAGAAGGATGTCATCTTGTGAGTTGTAGAGGGGGGTAAGCATTCAGGTGTGGGTGTCTGTCAGCAGATTCTCTTTGAGAAGTACAGCTGTACTCAGAACAATGCTGAATGACACTGTACCTTCCTTATCCCCTGAAGTCCCATCCTGTCTCTTTAGTGCCCTTAGTTACCTGACATTAAGACTTTGGCTATCTCCCTGAACCAAATCAGAATTTTTAGAGTCTTGTATCCACCTGGTGTAATATTGTTGAAAATTTTTACTTTGCTAACCCATCTCATATTCCACGTGCTAAGCCAGCTAATGTTCATAGGCATGGCTGGTGGTGGTCACGTGTCCCTCTTGGGGCCCCCTTTCCCATGGAGTTCATAAGGGCATCCTCAGAAATCAGGCCTACAGATCTCTCCTTGTCCCCTTGTTCAGTCAGCACCAGCTGTGGCTTAGACTAGTATGAGCTATCAGTAAGATCATGGCTAGGTTCTGACTTCCACCCTCTACAGCTATAGGCCAGAGAAGACAAACAGGAATGGAAAGGACAAATACTCCATTGCCCTTTTTTATTTCCCTTCTGCTGGAGAAACAGCAAATCCGAGAGTTCACATTGGCAGAGACCTCTCTGAACATGAAGAATAGCCCTAAGGACACAGGGTGAGTGTGAGGTTCTATTGCTTCACCCCTCCAGAATGAGCCAGCCTAAATTACAGTCAGCCCTAGAAAGAAGGTACTTCTGTTACCTCTACCTTACCTGACATAGGGTATCATGTACAGGTTCAATGTTCAATGACCTCAGGAATCATCTGCATTAGCAGTACTCGTTTGTTTGCTTCTAGACCCTGGGACAAAGTCAGCATTTCTCAGCCCAGAGCACCCTTGACTGAATGCACAGAACCACCCCGTCTTCAACACAGCGAACCTGCAGATACTAGGCAAAGGGCAGATCTGTGTGGCAAATCCTTCCCTTTGAGAGTGGCAGAATAAAACAGGGTCCCTCACCTGGTGTGAGAGCTCAGCAGCCTTAAGTTCCTAAGACAAATCGGACAATATGGAGAGTGCTCTATGAGGGGCTCTTGGCTCTATCTATACACCTGACCCAGCCTTGTGACCCAACTGTCCCCAATGGTGTGAGAGGGTTTTGGAGACTTGAAGGACTTCAAAGGCTGCAGCATTTCTTCCTAAAGCAAACCTTCCCAGGACAGCAGTGGGATTCACTCCTTAGTCCACAAAACTGCCTAACTGCAGATGCTGATTCCTTCCCAGTCGCTGCGACTGTCTCAAAATACTGTTCCACTCACGGCTACCTCAGAGTAATGGGCCATCAGCAGTTCCTGTGAGGGCTTGTTTCTTCTAATGTGCCTGGAATGATTATACAACAATTTGGATGGAAAATTTTTCCTTTTTGGGATTTTGGACTCCTTGGAGATGGAACCTGAGCAGTGCACATGCCAAGCACGCATCGTATAATCCTCAACCATAATTGAAAAATTTGTCTCATAGGTTTCCTTTGTAAACCTCTGTTCTTTGTTTTAGGTATTTAAAATACAGTCTTAAGGGGTTCAGGAGATAGTTGAGGGATGATGTGGATATGATCCTGGGATTCACATGACCTACTAAGCACTGTCAGGTTGGGAGGATCCTGAGAGCTCAGAGCAGTGCCTGGTGTGACTCTTGTGGCCCCAGTAACCTCTAGGGTTGTCCTTGTATTTCCTGGCTCCTCAGGGCCAAGCAGCACTAACCATTCAGACTAGTTGTCTAGGAGCGGCCAGCCAGTACTACCAGGAATGACTCTGGGGAACCCTTAACATTGCTTCGGAGGCCCCCAGTATTCTGTGGCAGGATTCATAGGCTTCACTTGATTGCCAGAATGGTCCAATATATCCCAATTTTCTAGATCAATGGCACAGATGACCATGAATGGGGAGTCGCTGAGGGACCCTGTAAGGGGAAGCAGGACTGACTGCTGAATTTGATAAGAACAAAAATGCCATTTGCAGACTCAAGCATTGGGAAAACCTCTAAGGCTTGAATCAACTTTGACTCCTACCTCCCCCCGCCCCCACGTCCTGGACAGGAGAGGTAGCAGGAAATTCCCCTGAGAAAGGCACAAATTGGAGCTGCAACAAGAGTATAGCAGGTAGGACAGTTATCTTGCACATGGCAGACATGAATTCCAATCCCTGACATCTCATATGGTCCCTGTCCTCTCCAGAACCTCCAGGCGTGTGGAGCCAGGGAAAAACCCTTAGTATACACAGTGTCTCCCTCATTCCAATAAGAAAAACATAAACAAATTGACTTCTAAATTCTGAATCCTTTTTGTTTTGGGGCCACACCTAACTGTGCTCAGGGCATACTCCTGGCTCTGCACTTAGGAATTATTTCTGGTAGGCTCAGGAGACTATAAGAGATGCCAGGGATTGGACCTGGGTTAGCTATATGTAAGGCAAGTGTTCTATCCACTATACTATTGCTCTAGCCCATCAAGTTCAGGATTTTCTACAGTTTCACATAAGCTTCTACTTTGCCATGATTTCACATTTCTGAGATGGGTACTCCAGTCCCATCGGGAATAAATTCACAGTTAAATCATTTGATAATCAATTGGATCATAAATCAGTATGGGTTAATTCTCTTCTGGTTGGTCAAGTTCAAGGAGCAGAGACTTGAACTTGGGGATATTCAGCTAAGACAAATCACTACTCAAGTTTGGGACACCCCAACCTTATTGCTAATGACTCTCTCAAGCTTCCTGTCTCTCCCCCATCTCTTATTCTCCTCTTATTCTCTACCTTCTCCTTTTCTCTCTCTTCTCTATTTCTGGTTGGAGTATCACCAGAAAGAAGCTAGTTTTGTTCACATCAACAAACAAAACAAGGGGCTAGAGTGATAGTACAAAAGGTAGGGCATTTGCTTTGCATATGACCTACTCAGTTCAATACCCAGCATCCCATATAGTTGCCCACTCCTGACAGGAGTTACTACTGAGTGCAGAGCCAGGAGTAACCCCCGAAAACTGCTGAGTGTGACAGAACAAACAAACAAACAAACAAAACAAACAAAAATATCTCTTCTCTCAGGGAGAATCTATTCTTGCTGGGGAGAAGTTTTTTCTTAGAGTCTCCCAAATGATGCTGAGGGGATCCAGGTCCCCTTCTAGCAATTCTCAGCCAACTACTCCATATAAGAGCTCACAGATGCATATTTGATTAGGTCCTCTAGGGCCATACTCAACTATATTTAGGGGATCACAAAGTTCTGAGGATTGAACCAGAGTCAGTCACATGCCCAGCATATGCCTTAACTCCTGTACTAGCTCTGTGGTTCAAAGAGAGAGAATTTTAAACAAATACTTGAGATATTCAAATGTAATGAGCGAGCAGAGATAGGCGGAGAATAGTTAATGGCTATTAGGTTTTGGGGTGATAAAAGCATTTAAAAATGGATCGTGGTTATGGTTATACCACTTGGGAAAATATAGTAAGAGCTACTGAGCTGCTCACTTTCAATAAGGAACTATAAATTATTTAAATTGTATTCAAAGTCTGAAGGCATGCTCAAAATGCCTGAGTACATTCCTGGCCTATCTATGTGGAATCCCTACTTTGATCTCTGCATGTCCCAGCTCCCCAGCATTACCCAGGGGCTAAGTATGACTGAACCACAGCCCAGTTAGCTGAACATCACCAGGAATGTCCCCTGCACCCCTTGAGAAGTACTTTGGAGATCCCCAAAGATTTAGACTATGTCATAGAATAACTGATGAAGAGAAAGGAAAGTAGTGAAGGCATCTGGTCCCTGGTTGCGGGGTGGTGGTCAAAGTAAGTATTCTGGAGGAGGTAACATTTGGGTGAGGCTGACAGGGAGCCGGGTGAGGCATGTGGAACCGAGCTGTGTGGATGTCTGGAGGAAGAGGCCTAAGAAGAGGCAGGAGAAAGTACAAAGGCTCTAGGGTCCACCTACTATGTTGAAGATGGCAAGTCAGTGTGGCAGGAGCTTAGTGGATGAAAGTGGAAGGAATCTGAGGAATAAAGGGAGAGGGGTGGAAGCCCTATGGAAGATTTGAGGGGCAAAGAGGAGCAGGGAGGCTTCAGAAAAGAGCAGATAGATTGATTCTTCCTTATCTTCATGATATCCTATTATAAACCAACAGTACCCACCCCATTTAAAGTCCACACTGAGACACTGAGGCTGCCTTCTTTATTGGTGTGACCCATCAAATTACCCAATAAGTTCAAGCCAGACACCACCACTACCTCTCTTTTATGGAAAAGGAAACAGAGCTCGGAAAATGAGAATGCTGCTGCCCCCTGTCCCCGGGGCCCTGTGCCCATGCGCAGTGGCCCACCACTTACTCAGCTCTGCGATGCTGCCCACACGCGTGGCCAACAGTGACTGCTCAATGGTCCTCAACTCCGACTGGCTGAACAGGGTTGGCTCTCCTGGCTTGTTCGCCCGCTGAGGGTCCCGGTGCAAGTTCAGGCTGTCAGGCAGGCATAGCACCCCTGCAGTGGTGAGGGGACAGGGGAGAAAAGGAGACAGGATATGACTTCTCAGTTCACCCACAGAAGAAACCAAATAGATCAAACCACCTTGGAACATGGGCACCAAACTACTAGGCCATGGTCCTCCAGAGTGACTCTTGGATTAGAGTATCCTTGGAGCCTATCTGGCCTTTCTCTCTCTCTCTCTCTCTCTCTCTCTCTCTCTCTCTCTCTCTCTTTCTCTCTCTCCCTCTTCACTTTTTTCTCTCCTCCTTCCTCTTTCTTCCTCCTCCCCCTCCCTCTCTCTAATACATATGTATATACACACATACATATTTTCTGGGGTTCTCTTGCACACACATTTGTGAAGACTCCCACATTTACAACAGGCACAGAAGGAAGCCCTTTCCTTAGGTCTGGCAGCGATTCTGCCCACACAAAAAGCCCTTGATCACAGCATCTTGTCTCCCTTAGGTCATGGTGTCCTTCAAGTCAAAATTCTCAAGGTACCCTTCAGGGATCCTGCTCTTTTTCTTCTTCTTTTTTTTTTCTTTTTTAGGGATCCTGCTCTTTACACAACAGACTTAACTCTGGATGGTGATATAGTCACAGTACAGGCAGGCTCTTATTGGGAGAGTCGAGAGCGTGGACCCCAAAATATCTTTCCCTTTCTGTGAACCATGAGTGAGCCCCTGTAAGCTGCATCTATACCCACAATGCACATTTGCACTCCAGCTCCACACCCCCCAGCTCCAGAACAGACGAAACCACGCCTCCTCCCTTCTTCACTTGCTCAGGTCAAAGGTAGATTCTTGATATCGTAAGTACCATGGGCTGAAAGGCTCATGAGCAGTCACCTTGAACTAGCTTTCTCCTTTTTGGGAAGGGTTTGGAGAAGTGCTCAGTGATCATTTCTGGTGGTGCTGATGTGGGGGTAACATATGAAATGCTGGGAATTGAACCCAGGTCAGCTGCATACAAAGCAAGTGGCCTACCAACTGTACTACTTCTCTGGCCTCAACTTCTCTCTTGAGCTGCTAGCATCACCAGAAAAAACTCATTCTCATTAATCAGAGGGTGGGAAGGGGACAGACTCAGACAGCAGGTCCAGAACCAGTTTACAGCTTGATATGGCTGGAGCTCACTCAACAGAGTCATGAAGGGGCCAGCAGTGTGGCAGAGGGCAAGGCAGGCAGAGTTCTGGGCACAGGGCTGAGGAGACAAAGAGGGATAGGAGACCCAAACTCCAGGTCTAAGCAAAAAGGGTTTCTGGCCACTCACACAACTGTAGAGGAGAGAGGATGAGGATGAAGACCATTGGGGAATGAGTGGTCTGTCCATCAACTAATTACTGGAAGGTGAATGAGGAGGAGCCTTTCTGCTGAAGAGACAATACTACCAAGGCCACAAGTAATCAGGACAAGAAATCAGTTTTAACGTATACGTTGGATTGGATAGATACTATGGGGTTAAAGCATTTACCTTGCATGCAGTTTACTCTGGTTCAATTCCCATTATCACACAGAGTCGTAAGTAAGCCCTGAGCACTGCTGAGTGTGGCCCAATCCACATATATATTAAATATAGGTGTATATATATGAATTATTTAAATTATTAGCAGTGAAGAAAAACAAGAGGATAAGGCCAGTAATTCAAGTCTATTCTTCACTCAGCTTCAACTATGAAGGTTCAGCAAATCAATGACTCCCCTTGAGTGTGGCAGTGAGAGGGTCTTATTATGCACTTCATTGGTAGTGGGGAAGAGGGGCAGATCCTGAAGTCTGCATCTTCCCACCTGCCTGGTCTACACATGAGAAGGCAAAGATAAAAGTCTTTTGGGGAAAAGGCATACATGGCTCAGTGGGTTGAACACAAGCTTTGCATGCAGGAGGTTCAGGCTGGATCTCTAGTTCTATGTATCCGAGTCCTAAGCTCTGCTAGGAGTGACTCCTGAACGCAGAACCAGATGTAGTCCAGGAATACCATTAGGTATGATCCTCCCCAAACAAAAACAAAACAAAGCATGATGTTTCTGAATGAATAATACGTGAGTGGATGCAGTGCTATTGCCTGTTTTCTCCTAATGTTCCTATTAACTGGCAATGGAGCTAGTATGAGTCGGAGATTTCTCTGCCACTGTTTTCCCAACAGTCTGATTCTGACTCAGTGTAAGACTGTATTTCTTATCAGCCCAGTCCATCTGCCACCAACACTAGCACACACATTTCTCATGTTCTCCCTGGATAAAGCATTTCATAATGTGTCATACTGATCCCGATTGTGTACATGCACTCCAAAAAACATTTAAAAAAAACATTGACTTCTTTTCTATCTTACTCATAAAAATGTCTGCAGTACCAAATGTGACTTCTCAAGCCTTTGAAAGTTGCTGTGCCGTGGCTGTCCATGCTGTGGCACTCCCTGGACACCCCAACCCCCATTTCTTGGAGCCTCATTCCTGCAGCAGGAGGCCCCTAGGGAGTGAGCACCTGAGAGCAGATCCCTGCACTTTTAAGGACTCACAGATTTGCAGGATGTAAGACCTTGAGAGAAAGACTATTGCACATGACCAGCTCTTTACCTGTCCCTCACATCCGGTGAGTCACTCCCTGTTTGCCCCAGCCAGGACCCCCTGAGTCATGCTAGCTCTTCCAGCTACTTCACCTCTGAGACTGGCATAGAACAAGTCCAGAAGCTGTTGCCACGGCAATGAGTGGGGGAAGTGGGGGTGTGTACATCCATGTCTGCCCTGACTCCTTCAGAAACAGGTCCTCACAGATGGTACCTGCTGTTCATGCCCTCCTGGGGACAGAGCCACTGAGTCAAGCTTTTGAAGGACAAAGCAGACTATGGAAGTAGTGATGGGAGGAGGTGACAATAAAAAGCCACAGAGCAGCTGAGCCCTAGGCCTCTGGATAAAGGATTCTTATTCTCTGCACAGATGACCCTGGCTCTTAGGTGGATCCCTAGGAATGTTGGCATGCTCTTTGCATTTGGTGCTTCAAGCTATTTTGTTTTGTTTGTTTATTTATTTAATTTTTTTTTGCCATAGCCAGAAATGCTCAGGCTCACTCTATGCTCTGTGCTCAAGAGATCACTTCTGATGAGGCTGGAGGTACCACATGGATTACCATATGTGGTACTGGGGATCAAATTTGGGTCAGGTGTATGCAAAGTAAGTGTCCTTTATGCTATACTACCTCTCCGGTTTGGTTTTTACTTTTTTTCAACTTAATAAATATAATGCTATTTTGCCTATTAGACTACTATCCATCCAGCTACAAATATCTAAACTATTTGTTATGTTTTGGGGCCCTAAGCCACAGGGTTTACTCTTGGCTCTGTGTTTAGAAATCACAGCTGGTGCTTTTCTCGATCTGGAGGCTAGCTCTAGCAGGCATGGGATTTGGAGAGACCCCAGGTTGAAGGTCTTCTCCCTAACTTGGGTGTGCTAGGAGCCTTGTTAGACCTCCAGCCGTCCCCTATTCTGCCCCCGCTCTCCAGGCCTTCCCTGGGTGCCAGCCCCGGCAGCCAGACAAGGTGGGTCCTAACTTGGGGTGTGCTAACATTTGCTCGGTTGCACTAAGATTGTCACTGGCAATTTCTTTACCAGTCTACATGTGCAAAACCACGCAGGGGCTAGTGCGCACACTGTTTATATTAAGAGCAGTCCCTATCCTTAAGTTATGTTTTGTGTATGCAAAATGTCCATTTTGTATTCTGCCCTTTCACACACCCACACAAAGCTCATTTTTACTCCTTAACTCTCACCCCCCAACCATCAGTAACCCATATTTCTCTCTCTCTTTTTTTGGGGGGGGTCACACCCGGTGACGCTCAAGGGTTACTCCTGGCTAATCGTTCAGAAGTCGCTCCTGGCAAGCACGGGGGACCATATGGGGAACCGGGGGATCGAACTGCGGTCCATCCTAGGTTAGTGCAAGCACCTTACCTCCAGCGCCACCGCCCGGCCCCCTCTCTTTTTAACTTCAGTACTGCACAATCCTAATCACAGACCAAATCCATGCATTATGTCCAACAAACCCCAACTATTTCAAAAGACATAAAATGGACACGTATTTCTTTTGAATATTTCGTGTTTTTCTCTGACAGCTATAAGTCTTACTAAATATTCTCTTATACAGTGACGATTCTTTTTATTTTATTTTATTTTATTTTATTTTGTTTTTTTGAACCACACCCAATGACGCTCAGGGGTTACTCCTGGCTATGTGCTCAGAAGTTGCTCCTGGCTTGGGGGACCATATGAGAAACCAGGGAATCGAACCGTGGTCCCTCCTAGGCTAGTGCAGGCAAGGCAGGCACCTTACCTCCAGCGCCACCACCCAGCCCCTACAGTGACGATTCTAACCACTTTATATCTTTTCTTCTTTTTGTGAGCTGTTCAATAAGGAATTTTGGTGGTGAAAGAGTCCCCCAGTTTAATGCTTATGATTGAATCATATCAAGGGGATTGTTGGACTTGTTCTTATGGCCCCCATATGTGCCAATAACGCCATGTGGCATTGTTCCTTGTTTGCATAGGCACATTAAAATGAAAAAATACTATACATAAAAAATAAGATCTTATCTAATAGAGATTGGAACACACAAATCTTATAGTGCAACGGGACCTTACATCCTGAACATTGACATAACGACCTGGCACAGGCTTCAGAAGAATGGGCATTCTCCATTCACTTCTGAACCAGGGAAGCCATCCATGAAACATCCAGGTTTGTCTATAACATCACCTGGAAGCAATCCTCAACTAGGGAAGACCCTAGTCTGACATCGACCTGCTCAAAAGAGACTTCCCTTAACACTGAGAAGACTTAACAACAACAACGACCTGCTTACAGGACAGGGCTCTCTGCATTGCCCTTTAATTGTGAGGACACTCCACATCTTGACTTCAATGGAGGATATGCAGATTCCAGGATCTTTAATACAGAAACATAATACCAACAACAGAGACTGTGAAAAATAAGTGTGTTGGCACTACAGACAATGACTTGGATTGGACAAACTAGCTTACCTGGAGCCTAGAGTTGGTCTTATGGCAGGAAACTTCAGGGGTAGGGTCTCCTTGTATTTAGGCCATGTCCCTCATATTTTGGTGGACCTATGCAAACAATATTTGCCACTCTAACACCGTTTTTACTGTGCTCCTTTGACTCTAATCCTTAAAGAAACCCACTTAAACTTTTTTTTTTTTTTTTGGTTTTTGGGTCACACCCGGCAGTGCTCAGGGGTTACTCCTGACTCCATGCTCAGAAATTGCTCCTGGCAGGCACGGGGGACCATATGGGGCACCGGGATTCGAACCGATGATCTATTGCATGAAAGGCAAGCGCCTTACCTCCATGCTATCTCCCGGGCCCCACACTTAAACTTTTGAGGTTAACTTAAACTAATATGCATGTGCATAGAAATGTAAAAAAATAGTATGTCTCTAATGTTTAAGGAGTTACATAAGTTTTATGACGTTAGATTGCCTTATGTGCTGCTAAGAAATATTATAATGTATTACAATCTGGGGACTT
>PVKC010012320.1:0-23889 GCA_004027635.1 Crocidura indochinensis
ATGCTATCTCCCGGGCCCCTCATTTCTTTCTTAAAACCAGGATCATCAGCTATCATTTTAGCTTCTGAGTTATTTATTATTCATTGATTTCATGAACTCTGCAATGAATTTTTCACTTGAAATGTGTCCATTGTCTTCTCTGCTAGGTATAAAATTCCTAAACTCAGCAACCAGGCATTATCTATATTTTATTTTCCTTAGAGTAGCCATTTGCACAGCATACGTACTGAATAAATGTGGCCAGCACTACATCGTTCAATTGATTTGAAATATGTAAATAAGCATGTTACTAAACATGTAATGTTGCCATCATTGTGCCGAATTTTTAAGGAAATGCTTCTTAGTAGGGTTCTTGCCTTTTCCCATTTCCCTGATATTTTCATGCTGTTTACATATGTATGTATGTAAATATCAAAAATTGTATATGCATGTTGTTCAGGAACTTATTTTTTCATGACGATGCTTTTAGGAGGGAAAGCAAAAAGAGATTTATGCTACAGTTTTTGATGGGGACCACTGTTCTGTGTCCATTCAGGGGATATTTCCAGTTCATTGTACAGGGACCACATCTACTGACGCTTGAAATTCAGACCACTTTCCTGTCCACAGTCACATGTAATCACAGTGTCTATAGCTCTTACCTTGGGAACCCACAGTCTAGCTCCTGGTTTAGATTGCTATTATATTTTATTAAATATATTAATAATGTATTAATATATATGATATTATAATAAGTATATTAAAATAAAACTTTATATTTAGAAATATTAGGGATTTATTTGAACATTTTGAAAGATGGAGTGATTTATTTATAGCCAAAGAATCAGTTATTTTGAATCCAGATTTCTCAGAGCACTGATTGTCAATAAAGAAGAAGAATTAAGGAGGGAGATGGGAGCATTGGTGTTGGGAAGGTTGCACTGGTAAAGGGGGTGTGTACTTTTTAATGACTGAAACCCAACTACAAACATGTTTGTAATCACGATGCTTAAAGTATTATTATCAAATAAAAAATAAATAAAAAGAAAAAATAAATAATATCAGAAGAGAGTTCCTTAATAAAGAACATAAGTGACTCTCTGTGCAGCTATGTCAATGATCATCATGCTATACCAATTTCAATTTAGTCAGATGAAAAAAACATGTATTTTGACTATACTTGATTGGGCCCAAGTAAGCCAAAAGGTCAAGTTTTCTATGTAATTAGATTCCAATTTCCTGCTTAATGTAATTGAAAGGGTTACAAAAAAAAAGAATTAATATTGTCAAAGATTTTGGAGAACTTTCTGATGTGTTTTTTTTTTAGTGTGGGAGTAGGGAGCCTAGATAGTTTGAATAGTTCCTAGATATTTTTCTTATTGAACAGTCGCCTTTCTTCAACATTAATCTTACTATTTTCATGATAACACTGAAAAATATTTCCTTCGGTTTTGAATTGTCTGCCAGAGTTGTAACACTTGAAGTCTTTGTACTTTCTCCAGTTGTTGATGAAATCCAGCTCTTGGTCTTTCTATCTGGACATCTTGTAGAAAGAAATCTTTTTTTTTTTTTTTTTTCTGATTTCTCTGGTTGAATTCATGAGATCACAAGTTAAATGAAAGGTTAAAGTTTGGGCAGTTCAAAAGGACAAGTGTTATGTCAGTTTATACCCCAGACTACTCTGCATTTCTCTACTTTATGCAGCTGTAACTCAGCTAAGTAGTGTTGATGTTTTCTCTTTTTCTGTGTTTCTCTCATGAATCTAGACTGATATTAAATCTATGGCACCTCTTAGTCCTGGAAAAAGTCTTCAGAACACAGTTTGTGCCAGGAGTACTGAAATATAGTTGGAGATAAAATATTTGGGGACATATACACATTTCTACAATATGTGTTCTTTCTTTAGAAGTCATAATCTATGATATTTTAGTATATAATAGATCCTTTCATTTCCCACACTGTTATTGAGAACCGAATTATACCTTTATAACCAAGTATGTGTGATATGTATAAAATCACTATAAACTGATTTTTGTATAGTTTATGAAATGAGTTCATTTCCTTTTAGAACCTACCATCCATAGATCTAGAGAAATAGCCCAAGGATAAGGTATTTGCCTTATATTTGGCCTGAGTTTGATCCCCTGATCACCAGTGGTAATCCCTGATAACAGCTGCAGGAGTAGCTGCTAGTATGACTGAGTGTAGTCTATGTTCTTTCCCACCTCCGATAATAAAATCTAATATAAATGTGCCATATGAGTGTTAACTTGTTAATGTTAATAATTGCACTGAGCAATTATATGAGTGCACTTTATGCCATATACTATTAGAAACTCTTGAAGGGTAAGATCCTGTTTAATTTTTCAGTTCTCTCGAATGTGTATTATGTCTTTAATAATTAAATTGAGGCTCAGACCCATGTTCTGGGTCATGTAAGGAATGTGATTTAGAGGCGAAGTTAAAACCTAACTTTGGCTGGGATGACAGATCAGATGGCTAGAGTGTATACTTTGCATAAAAAAGAGTCAGTCTCAATCTCCTTTTCCATATGGTCCCCAGCACAAATATATACAAACACTGACCAAAACTAGCAATTTACAAAAGCATCCTCAGTCCATCTTGCCTCTACTATTTCATTACCAACATTCCCATCAGCAGTGAATGAGTGTCCCTTTCTCCCCATCTCCCCAGCACTGGTTGCTTTTGGATGTTTTATATATTCCAGTCTCAGTGGTATGTATGAGATGATATCTCATTCTCTGTTTGAGGTAGACTCCATATTCTCTTTTCCCCATTTTTATGGGGTTATATGTTTTATTTCTTATAAAATTCAGTGCTTTATATATATTTGCTATTGACCCTTTTCAAATGATTGCTGGATAAATAATTTCTTCCTACCAGTGAGCTATGTTTTTATATCCTGATAATCATTTCCTTTGAGATGCAGAAGTGTCTCAATTTAATGTAGTATCATTTATTAATCTCTGCTTCCACTTTTTGATCAGTAATGATTCATCCTTGAAAATGAATTTAGCTTCACTGTCATAGAAAATTTAGTCTACATTTTTTTCTATATGCACCCTATAGATTTATATCTGATATTCAGGTCTTTATTCCATTTTGACTTGATTTTTATGCATGGCACTAGAAAGATCTAAAATTTTTTCTTGCATTTAGCTGACCTGTTTTCCCAACATCCTGTGTTAAAGAAACTTTCCTTGCTCTACTTCATATTTCTGATCTTTAGTTGAAGATTAACTGTTCATATACCTAAGGGTCTATTTCAGGATATTCTACTCTAGTTCAATGATTTCAGGTTCTATTTTTTTATTTCAGCACCAATCTGTTATAATTACTACAGTTTGAGGTTGGGGAAAATAATGTATCCCATCCCATGCCTTAACTATTAAGGGGATTTATTGTTAAATGTGAGTTTGAGTAGTGTGTGATCTATTTCTTTGAAAAATGTCATGGGTGTACTTAAAGGGACTGCATTAAATCTGCACAGAGCTTTGTAGAGTATTATGATTTTGATGATAATAATCCTCCCAATCCTTGAGCAAGGAATGTGTTTCCACTTTCTCATATCTCATTTTTATTAAAGTAATGTATTTTTAAATCTTATTTTTATTTATGTTCTGTTTGTTTTATTTTATTTATGTATTAAAGTAGTTTTCATTGGATAGATCTTTCACCATTTTAAGTTGATTCCAACGTATTTGATTGTCTGCAGTACAATTGTCATTGTTTTTTTTTTAATATCTCTCTTCTCTTTCATTATTTGCTCATAGGAAAGCTCTGGCTTTTGTATATTTTGTATCCTGTCACTTTACATTAAAATATATTGTTTGTAGAAGTTTTTTGTTGAGTTTTTAAAATTTTCTAAATATAGTATAATGTCATTCACAAAAAGTGAGAGCATGGTTTCTTCCTTTCCTATCTGGATGCCCATGATCTTTATCTTGTCGAATTGCTATACAAATACTTTCAGTATTATATTGAATTGAAGTGGTGTCCCTTCCCCCTTCCAATTCAAATAATTTGTGATTCGTGCTTGCTTTTTTGTTAATGAGGCTCCACAGAATGTAGAACCCAAAATCAGTGTAGGAAGCAAATTTATTTCCTGGCTGATATCTGAGCATGGAAAGAAGGGTTAGTGGTGGGGAGTACAAGGGAATATAGAAATAAAGATCTCACATAATCTCAGGTCCTATTTTCTGCTTAGAATTAACAGAAGTTGTGTTTCAAACTAGTCAATCACATATTACTGAACGCTTAAAACAAGGGTTTTCCAAATCTTGGTCTCAGGATCAGCAGTGTCAGCGTCTCTTGACAATTTGAGAAAATACAAATTTTCGAGCTCCATCCATACCACTAAATTAGAAATTCAGGAACTGAAACTCAGAAAGTTGGTGAGGAAAGCAAAATAAAATCATTTCAAATACTACTGCATCACGTATCTGGAACAAAAGCATTTATTCATTCATTCATTGTCTCTTTGTTGCCAGACACATTGACAGATCTCAGTCTGTGAGATGTCCTTCTCCTTTTTACAGGCAAGAATTCAAATGTGTGCATAACGTTTCAGAATCATATAACACAGGACAGTCTTTGGGTTTGACCCAAGTCTCTGGACATGTCTCTGAAAATTAGACAAAATATCCCATTTCAAGGAAGTTTGTGTTAAATAGAAAAACAGACATTATGAAGAAAATCAGAAATCCCTGATATCTATATACTCTCGTGGTAATAAAATTAGCCTTTTATAGAGAGTTAAATAAGCAGATGATTCTTTGTTCTCTTAATAGAGATTTCACATAGAACTTTATCAATTAAAGATGAAGTGCGAAGGTTAAAGGTTCAGCCTTCCTTTAATCCTGGATTATGTAGTTATAATTTCACAAGAAAAGAGTCTTGAGAACCTACCAATGTGCACGGTTAGACAATCATTTAGTATATACCATAGTACATCAGGAAATGAGGTAAAAAAATAATAGATGGTCATTCGAGATGCTTAAATAAGTTCCATTGTATAAAATACTTTGAAAACAATAAAGGAGTGCCAGGGCCTAAGTGATAGGATATAATAACAGTTGAATAAGCAATAAGATCAGTCAGGATTATAATAGTCATTATCTGAAACTAATTCAACCCATTCATGTTTTACAAAAGAATAAGTCTATGTAATCAATATAGCCTGCTACAGGGAAGAGGCATGAGTTATCTTTTAACATGACTGTGTTTTTTGTGTTTGTATATGTAATTTTTGCATATATATTACCAATTTGTGAATATAACTGTATATGTAGTTACATAACCTGCCAACAAAACTTGAGCAAATGGCCCTACGTAGGTGTTGTGTAACCTTAGTGCATGATCATCTCTGAATATTTATCATCAACATTTGCCTCTACCAATTTTGTGAGAAATATAATATTTGAGTTTTTTTTATTTTTTCATTTGGGTGATTTTTTCATATGTGTTTTACCTAAAGTCTTAGCCTGTCATATTTCATTGGAGGATTTTCTTCCTTGTAAGAAATGTTTTTGTTATAAATGGTGTGTCTTAATGTCTGGGTTGCATATACTTATTACGATTCGTGTTCTTTTGTAAGATTGTTGACATGTTCAGGGACTACACCTGGCCATGCTGAAGGCCACATGCTAGGAAGTGAATTTGGGGACTTGTTCTTTTAAGTCACACGCTGTGCTGCTTGACCTACATTCGAGTCCCTGTTCCTTTGTTATGAACACAATGTACATGCTTCTTTCTCTGATTTTTGAAATGAGTTTCTCATCTAGAGCATCTACTTAGAAACTAGAAAAATATTCACCCTTATAGGCAAGGGGTTGAGCTGCAACTGGTAGTCCCCAGGGTTCACTCCTGGTTCTGTCCTCAGGAGTCACTCTTGGCTAAGGGAACTTTATGTGGTGCCAGCTTACAACCTGAGTTACCTGCAGGCAAGGCAAGTACTTTCATCTTTGGATGCTTTCTCTAGTCTTACTCATGGTTTTAATTAGCCTTGATGTGATAAGAAACTTAATTTTGATTGGTAAAAGGAAGAAACTACCTTTTCTTTAATGACTAACCTAATACTCTGGGCTCAATTATTATAAATCAGGCTCTGACTTCAAATTCAACTCTGTTTACTTTTCATTTTTATGACTTACAGTTGGTTTTCTGACTTCTTCCATAGACTTGTCTGTGTTCCTGGAATGAACTGATAGCATAAAAGGGGTCAGATTTGTTAAAATAGTTTCCTACCAATCTATGTCTTGCAAGATTCTTGACTTTTGATGAGATATGGGCCAAGAATGTAAAACCTACAAGGAAATAGGTTCACCATAAATACTTGTTGAAGAAATTAATTGGTGCCTTGACATTTTCATATTGTCTCTTTTTAAATACATTTGGCTCCATACAAACAGTAACAGAATTTATTATTTTTTAAACATAATTTCTTTATTTAAACACTGTAGTTATAGACATGTTCATAATTAGGATTCAGTCAAAACATATATTCCCCCCTTTACCAGTGCAGCCTTTCCACCACCAACACCCCCCATCTCCATCCTCCCCCATCCCTTGCCTGTCTTCAAGACAGACATTCTATTTTTCTCTCACACTATCATTATCATGGTAGTTGTTAATTTATTTCTCTAACTGCACTCATCACTCTTGTGGTAATCTTCATATTGTGGGGCAGTCCTTTCAGCCCTCGTCTCTATTGTCTCTGGGTATTATTACCATACTGTCTTTTATTTTTCTTAAATCTCACAGATGAGTGAGACTATTCTGTGTCTGTCTCTTTCCCTTTAACTCATTTTACTCAGCATAATAGTTTGCATGTCCATCCACGTATAGAAAAATTTCATGAGTTTATTTTTTTCTAACAGCTATGTATTCTATTGTGTAGATGTACCACAGTGTCTTTAGTCATTCGTTTGTTGTTGGGCACCTGGGTGGTTTCCAGATTCTGTCCATTGCAGATAGAGTTGCAATGAATGTAGGAGTTCAGAAGGCATTGTTGTATTGTGTTTTTGTGTTCCTAGAGTATATCCCTAATAGTGGTATTACTCGATCATAGGGGAACTCAATCTCCAATCTTTTGAAGAATCTCCATATTGTTTTCCAGAAAGGCTGGACTACACAGCATTCCCACCAGCAGTGAATGAGATGGTTCCTTTCTCCCCACATCCACACCAGCAGTGGTTGTTCTTGTTCTCTTGATGTGTGCCAGTCTCTGTGGTGTGAGATGGTACCTTATTGTTTTGATTTGCATCTCTCTGACTTTTAGTAATGTGGAGTATTTTATCATGTGCCTTTTGGCCATCTGCATTTCATTTTTTCTCCCCATTTTTGAATAGGGTTGATGTTTTTTTCTTGTTAAGTTCTGTCTAAAATATATAAGCACTTTATATATTTTAGATATTAGCCCCTTGTCTGATGAGTATTGGGTGAATAGTTTCTCCCATTCCATGGGTAGATTTTGTATCCTAGGCATTATTTCCTTTGAGGTGCAGAAGCTTCTCAGCTTATTATAGTCCCATGTTTTTATCTCTGCTTCCACTTGTTTGGAGAATTCTGTTTCCTCCTTGAAGATGCCTTTTGTCTCAGTGTCATGGAGTGTTTTGCCTATTTTCTTCTATATATCTTAGTGTTTCAGATCTGATATCAAGGTCTTTAATCCATTTTGATTTGATCTTTGTGCATGGTGTTAGATAGAGGTCCATGTTTGTTATTTTGCATGTAGCTGACCAGTTGTCTCAAAACCACTTATTAACAGAATTTTAGATGTATATGACTCAGCTAATTTGGATTTGTTATAAAATAGCAGAATCAATGTTTTAGCAAACTTAACTTCAAACTGTATACATATATATATAAATGTATAAATGTTCCTGTGATTTTGTTTAAGGAAGTTTATGGGAAAGGAACTCGGATATTCTAGACTTGTATTACAGAGCTCAGTGTAAAAATGTCTAATAGTTTTCAAATTAAGTGTATCTGAAGAAAGGTTCTAATGTTTATAATCAGAGAAGTCAATGAAAAATATCTGTGATATGTATAAAATAAAGATATGGAAAAGCTGGAAAAAATAGCAGAATCCAGAGAACTTTTCAGTCTAAGTAGAACATCAATAAGAAGTTGTATGAATGAATTATAAAAACACTATGAAATTAAATATATAAAATTCTTACAATACTCTGTAAATCAGAAAACAGCAGAAGTGAGCAGCCAAATACCCAAGAAACAATGATTACTCTATAGAGGCCAGTGAGATAGTAAAGTGGGAAAAATACTTGCCTTAGGCTCAGATGAGCCTAATTTATCCCCAGCAATACCTATGGCCCCTTGAACACAGTCAAAAGTGATCCCTGAACATATGTGAACATATCCCTGAACATATTCCTGAACATATGTGATGGTGGGGATTCAAACCAGGTGGACAGGGTGAATGGCAAATCCTTGAAGTTATTCATAATCTCTCCAATCCCCACCTTCCTTCCTTAAGGAAAAAATAAAATAATTAAATACAATAAATGCAATAAAATAAAGAGAAAGCCCTCACCCAGTTGGGCCTGAGGCCATGACTTTCTGCCTTCAAGGATCCTTCTCCAGGGGATGATAGCATCTAAATCTGGGAAAGCCTAGTTTAAAGCAAGAGGTTTTTAGAAAGGACTCTCAACCCCTCCCCTATCATACATTCCTCTAACAACCCCAAGAAAAGACACTTAGCCTCAAGTTGTGTTCTCAAAGCTTGCTTCCTGGTCCAGCAGCATTAGTATCACCAAGGGACTCAAAATACAGATTCTTAGGCCCAGATTAAAGATTAATGATCAGGAACTATAAGTGGGATGTAGCAATCTTTTTTCACAGGCCTTCCCAGCAATGGTACTCTACATTCAAATTTACCTGCCTGGAATTTTATAGGACAGAAACCATCACAAACTCACCCTTACTGTCATTATATTGTGATAAGATAGGGAACATTTTATTTCAGTCTGATTCACATTGTGCAAATACGTTCTACTATTTTAAAAGAAAAATTCTACAATAAATTGCTGAACCTTGGCAGGCACAGTAAATGGACACATGGAGGCTTCATAGAAAGAATTTATTAACCAAGTTTGAGTGCATACAAGCTTCCTCACTTCCGTATACATATTCAGTTTCTGTTCTTTTCTTTCTTTCCTATGAATTTGTAATGTATCAGTCAGAATTTCATCTGGTGATATTTATTTTTCTGGAAAAATGTCTTTTGCTAAAACACTGAGGTGCTTAGATTTGTGCTACTGACATTCTGAAATTATATTTACAGTTGGAGTCATTTCACTCAGTCATGAATTGCTTTATGCTTCTAGGCATTATTTTTAAATTAAAGACTTTTCTAGGCATTTTTAACCTAAAAATAGTACTTTTCCATGTGACAAGACTTATTTTGTGTAAACATTAACTCAGTCGCTTGGTCATCAATCAATCACTTGCCACCTACCATGATTGGCTCTACACCCAATGTAAACAGCAAAGATGAGACTGAGCAGAAGGACTATCACTGGGGCCTTCTAGAGCATTTGTCTTACAGCTATAGTCAGGCATAAAAATCCCCCAGGACTTTCATATGATCTGGTAGCTCCATTCTCAAAAAGCCTTGGTCCCCGGAATGGTTTCTGGTTGTACTGCAGCTGTGTGTGTGTACCTGACACAGCCTACAGGTATCACGCAGCTGAGTACATGTGTGAGTACCATGGTTGTAATGTAGTGCTCAACTGATCATGCTTAGTGAGGAGCACAACAGCTAAAAGAGGGCAAATCTCAAAGATGAGTGCTCCCTCCCCCCCAGATGTAATCTGTAACCTCCACTCTCACCCCAATAAGTACTCCAGGTCACAATATAATCAGCAAAGGGAAGGGGTGTGACCTCCACTCTTACCCCAGTAAGTACTCCAGGTCACAATATAATCAGCAAAGGGAAGGGGTAGTTAAAAAATCAAAGATAAGCCAGGTACTATGCTCACCCTTAAATATCCTTTTATTGACTGAGTGCATTGAACATGCTCATGGTACACAACATGCAAAGCCTAGACAAGCATGACAAGAGAACCACCAACACAGCTTTTTTAACATTGGAGAGTTCTTGAAGTAGAAGCAATGATCATGTTTAAACTATTTTAAGGGACCCTCGGATTTTATGCACTCTTTTAGCTAATGGTTCATTATAATTGGGAGATGCTGGGAGATTTTAACACTTTACGAAACTAAGCTGTCCATATACTTAGAAATGAAAGTGCAAAGCTGAGCGACCATTATTTATTCTGGAGAGAGAGGGGAAAGGTCAAGAATTTCAGGTGGGTGTTAATTGCACTTGGATGTGGGGAGTTGTAGCATTGTATATCTAAAATATATTTACCCCATTGAAATGCTAGTAAGACATTTTTACTCTATGAATTCTTTTGACATAACTTTAAAGCAGTTTCTTAAATATCAAGAGATGCGGTTTTCTTAAAGTTGACTCTCATGAAATGAATAAGAAAGGAAAGATTTAATATGTGGAGTTCCATGTATGCATGCATTAGGTAATATCAACAAATTCAAAATCTACTTATCTCATGCTTCTGCAATCTTTATTTTTGAAGTAAAGGCTCATAAATACTAAAGTCTCGAGACTAGCATCACTTACTTAGCAAGTAGTAGTCAAGTTGTGAGAGGTTTGAGGTCGTTGCTGGAAAACAGCATCAAATAATAATTTTGTTTTTGTCCTGGAATTATGTCCCTGGATTTGAGAGCCAGGCCTACTCCAATGTTTATTTTGAAACCTTGGATAAATTTATTAATCTTCCTAAGCTATACCTTCTAATCATAAAAAGGGAGGCTAATAGAACTTATGGACCCCCCTTTTTTATAAAATAAAATTTACAGGGAGAGCATGATGTGAATTTGCACTGCTCCTTTGTCTTCCACATTTGTGAAAAGGACTAGAATATTATATTTTTTGTAAGAATAAATGAGGCAAGTAAGCTAAAACTAATTAGTTAGGCCTACAGTTTTCTACAGTTTACTTAAGGGAGCCTTTGGAAGCATAGTTAGATGTTCTTTTTCATACAGTTTTTAAGTTTTGTTTCTCTTTGGATTTTTTTCATGTTGGATTGCTACATGCAGCAATACTCAGGAGTTATTCCAGGCTTTGCACTCAGAAATTAGTTCTGACAGTGCTCTTGGTACTATACAGATGCCAGGGCTTGATCCTGGGTTGATTGCGTGCAAGGCAAGTACCCTACCTGCTCTGCTGTCTCCAGCCTCTGTTTGTACAGTTTTTGAAAGATGACAATGTACTTCCAACTGCAGAGTCATCTTACTTGTTAGCAGTGTGTAATATAAGTCTAAGTTATCACTATTACCACTTCTAGAATCCCCAAGTATTTTATCCCCAGTTTTGTTCTTGTTCCCTGCTCCCAAGAACCTCGAACCTCTCATTGAATATTTCTAAAATCTCTATACAGTAAATGTTTTACATTCTATAAGCAAAAACTGTGCTTCTTGATGTAAAACCTGTAGCTCCTAAGTGATGGAACAATAACATAAGCTTTATTGCTTATGGTAAAGCATTAAATTAAAATTACTTGTGATAAAAATGAAGACCTGGAATACCTGTCTCATTGCTCTACATTAAAGCTAATTTAAAAATAAAAATAAATAAAAATGAGAAATGGATGTTGGACATTATATGACTAAAACTCAAATATAAACAACTTTGTAACTATAAAAAATTTTTAAATCTAGTTTGTCCAGATGAAAATTTCAGCCACATTTTAACAAATATGGAGGCCTTACTTAATTGCTGTGTGGGTTCATGATATCAAAATAAGTTTGTGAATGTGAAGTACTGACATATTTCTAATCGAAGTATGGGTGCTGAGGGATTCTCACTAAAATGTGAAGGGCAGACGTCCAATGGTGAAGTCTAAAAGACGTGCCCTAGAATTTAAGGAAGACTTCCTGATGTTTCATGTCTCTACTTTTGTTTTCATTTCATTGCACAGCCCACAGATATTCTTGATCTCTGAGTAAATTGCATTTTCATAGCAGTGCAGAGTTTTCAACTCCCACAGATGTTAATGGAAGCCATAGTGCTTTGCAGCACTTTCAAAATGTACCACTTAATGTCTGAATCTTTTAATCATGCAAGATATTTTTTTCTTGCAAATAAACACAAATCTATTTTCGTCCTAACAAAGAAAAGAAACAAGTACACATTCTGTTTTCCTCTACTCTTGGAGTATAGACTCTCTTTGGAAACTCACCAAACATCTGTGAAGCCTTCCCCCAGACCTGATGGCTTCCAGACTCAACTCCTGTTCCCATTTATTTGGGAAAAAAAAACAACCAAATTTTATATATATAATATTAAACTTCTGTGGGAAATTTATTTTTAGGAAGTGTCGGAGACAAATCCCATACTAGGTGTTATTTAGAAAAAGGACAAATATTTTTCCCAAAGCATAAGGAGCTTTCAGTCCAGTCTCTTCATCCTTACAATATTTCATAGTAGACTATGAAAAGCATCTCTAGTTTTAGACTCCAGAACTTGTACCTCACAAGACCACCCTACGTTATCATATTCCATTTCTTGGGTGATGTTAACATATCATGAGTTTGCCCTGTTGCCATTGACATTACAGAACAATAAAAAAAAATTTTCTTTGTGATGCAGTTTTAAAAAAAAGTTTGATGTGCTGCATCCTTTTTCCCTAGAACTGTCAAAATATAAAAGTAAATCTACACCAGCAGCATCTGTAACTTGTTAGAAATGCATGTACAAAATCTCAGGGAAATTTCCTAAATTTCTGAGACAGGGAGCCGGTAATCTTTGTCTATAAACATGCCTTCAAACTATTCTAACGCATCAGATGTCTGAAAATCAAAAGTCTCTGTATTGACTAAAGTTTGGGATTAACCTGAGAGCTACTCTTGTGCTTCTGTGTGGGCGGAGGTTGACTCTAACCACTTACCCATCCTTTGCACCAGTTGACTGTACCACTTTCACTGTAAAAGTTAGTCAGCTAGCGCTGAACTTCATTGTCCAGAGAAATGGAACCAAATCTTTGGAGGCAAACAATAAGAGAAATAAGGAGCAAGGTGAATCTTAGTATGCAGTGCAAGAGGTGAGGCACTGGGCTTTTCTGAATAGTTCACAAACAGTCAAGCAATTTTAAACTCTAGGCCAGAAAATAAAAATGGTCCAAGCATAATGACAAATAGAAGGTCAGTTATAAAAGCAGGTAAGTTAGATCCATTTCTTGAGTTATGTTGCCATAACTTTTCTTGCAGAAACTGCTTTTAGCTACTAAAAGCTACTACTCTATTTCTGCTGTAGCCCTTTGGATATACTGGAATCACTTTTAACTCATGTCCATAACTCATCATGGAGTTGATTTATTTTTGGCATCCCTTGCTATGTGCCTGATATATATATGTATATAAAATATATACACTATATATATAGAAATATATAGTGCTCAGTGGTACCCATGGGACTGAAAGAGATATGCCTGGTTTGTAGAGAACTACATGCTTGCCAGGTATAACATCACTGGGGGAAACAGACAAAGAACAAAAACTAGGGGAACTCTTTTGAGATTGGGGTGGGGGTGTCATAGGGGAAATACTAAACTTAATAAGGAAAATATTCAGGAGAAACCTGATAAGAGAAAATGTGATAGGAAGCATAAACATGGGCTTTAAAATAAAAGAAAGGAAATGGTAGAAAAATCTGATGTGGGAGGAAAACAAGGGTTGGATGCAAAGCAAACTCAATCATTAACTTTGACTGGAACAGTGTCCAGGAAGAGAATGGAACGAGATGGGGATGACAAGGGCAAGACTGAATGGAAGAATCATATAAAAACATCATGAATTGTAAACTTGGGTGGAGGCTGAGCAGTTTAATTTCTTTCATGTGCTACTTTGGGGTCTGTAGAGCTCTTTATTATCTGTCTTTTCATCCAAGGGAAACCCACTTCACATACTTTAGACATCTATAAGAAACTCAACAACTGATGGATATTTTGCTTCTTGGCAACCAAGTTTCTCTTTCACTGGTTTTAAAGACTTTCTCTTGGTGATCTCTATTGGACTGTGGTCCTTCACTCTTGGTCATATGTACCACAGTAAGAGTTAAAAGTGAAAGGACCAGTGTGCGTAGGCTCCTGGCTGCCTATTTTGCAATTTACAATTGTCTTGAGAAAAATGCATTTTATCTGTTCTTTTAGTGAATCACTGTTACTTTTTCCCCCCTTCAAGTACATCAGAATTTTACAAATTTTCAACATAAAATGAATATAATGTTGTCTTCCAGTGCAATCAAACCAGAAATAAAATACCAATCTCTGGGCATTGCTTTGCCTTGTACGTAGTTCTGTGTGCCTCTCTGTTAACACTTCAAGCATTGGTGGGAAAAAATATTGAGTGTATAGTTCACAGAGCCAAGGTGAGCTGCATTCCTATGACTTATTGAATGCCTAGGAGACAATATTAGAAAGTGAGGTCTTTACTCATTGAGTTGTGCACATGAGAGGTTCAGTCACACTTGTGACCACAGTTCTGATTGGCAGTGACACTCTTGACTCACTATGCTGGCACACATGTTTGCTGGGGGATGAATCACTGCATTGTTTTTCTTGTGCTCACATTTTAATTTTGTAGTGTTCCATGGAGTCACACATGTACTCATACATGTACTCACCGGGGGTTACATTTCCTGTTTGTAGTGCTTGGAATGCTCATCAGGGCATCGCACCCCTTTCTTCTGGTGCTCACATGCACCTGCATTGGTGCAACCAGAATTGTGTTCATTGTTTTCATGGACTGTAGAAAGCAGAGCTGACATGTTCACACAACAAATCTTCCCTGATCACGTTGGCTTCAAGTGGCAGCACTGGGTATTGAACTCTTGATCTTAAGGTTCTAATCCACTAAGATATTCTTCTTGGCCACCCATGTAAGGTTTTGAATTTGGACTTGTAGCCATTAAAATTCTGATAATTTTATCCAGATTGCTCAAAGCTGAGTTGTGAGACTGTCTCCATTGTCTGTATTTATTTATGTGGCCTTGACCCTTTGCCCTACTTTGCTTTTTTGGTTGTTGGCAGAAGTTAGAAATTAGGACAGCCGATTTCCTCTCTCTGCCAAATGTCTAAAATGATTTAAGTTGCATTTGTAAGTGACAGTATGTTGTAGCTACCTGGAAGAGAATAATGTTCAGGTTTAGGTACAGTCAAAATTTTTTCTTCCATTGCAGAAATTCTTTGTTCTCTACTGTTTGTGTATTTATGTCCCAGGATAGCATTATTCCTTTGAGAAAACAAAAAAAAATTTTTTTGCCAACTGTTTAAAAGGTGAATGTAAGGTAGATTAGTTTTATTAATTTTAATATATAATAGTTGCCCTCACAAACTGATATTGATAGATCATTCCCTTTCCTGACTGTCAGAGAACCCCACAAACTACTTGGGAAGTAACCTCCAATCTGGCCTCCAATTCTGGCCTGTGCCCTTTCCGCTTAACTCTCAAATATACACAGCTACATTTAAGTTCTCCCCATTCTACTTATTTTTTTCTGAAATCCTTTTTTAATTTAATTAATTTCATTTGATGATCAAACCCCAGGACATTTTTTTAAAAATAAGAACCACAGTGCTGACTTAAAAAATGACATTAATGGTGGAAAATAATGCCCCAAACAGCTAATATATATAAAAAAAATCTAATTAACTGATTGATTAAAGACTCTACTGTCCACCCTTAGATGTAATTAACACATCATAGGTAGCTATTTCAGAAGAATTATGAATCTATTCTCTTGTACCAAGTTAATAAGTAAGAAAGTTCATATTTTCCCTATAAACTACTAACATGTAGACATCTTTATAAGTGGTAGTATCTATTCTCAATTTTAAGAATTTTTTTTTTGGTTTTTGGTTTTTGAGCTACACCGGTGACATCAGAGTTACTTCTGGCTATGCTTTCATAAATTGCTCCTGGTTTAGGGGACCATATGGGATGCTGGGGATTGAACCCAGGTCCATCCTGGGCAGCCACATGCAAGGCAAACACCCTACAGCTGTGCTATCGCTTTTGCCTCCATTCTCAATTTTATTACAAAGTAAATCTATTTTCCCTGTTTAAACAATATGAGAAAGATTTTATTGAACCACCAAAGATTTTTTTAAATTCACTTCTATTTATCTTTCCAAACTTGCTGTAAATGTTTCATATCTACTGCTTGCTACGCACTGCCTGGATGGAGCTCCTAGTCCAACAACGTGTGGGTAACCTGGAGGGACCCAGGAAAACCCAGTCTTGTTACCATCCTCACCAGCATTGACCAAATCATTTCACCACTTCAATTTTTCTGGTTGGCATATAGCTAATAATTTTCTTAAACCACGTTGGCAAATATTTTGTGACATTCAGGTAACGAAGGATTATAATAGCCTTGGGGTGTTATTCTTTTATTCCCTCGGAAGACTATTTTTTCATTGAAGCACAATTTCAATTAAATTACAAGGATTATTTAATGCGGTCAAACTGCAAGTCTGTGAAGTGATGTTAAGTAATTTAAATCTTGGTTAAAATCATATTTGGTGACAAAGTACAAGATAATTGATGCAAGATGCCCCCAAATTTGAAAACACTGTGTAAGATCTACGTAGGAATGCTAATTGAAACAAATCTAATAGCTGTCAGCAACGGTTTTTGGTGTGTTATTTTTTTCCAGTTTTTTACTAGTATTAATTTCCATCTCCCTTGAAATTCTAGCAAGCACTACCTTACAAATAAAGTACAATGATTCAGCAATACCACTTCTAGGAATATAACTTAGCACACAAAAACACAATACAAAAATGTCTTCTGCATATCTATATTCATTGCAGCTCTATTTACAATAGCCAGAATCTAAAACCAACCCCAGATTCCCAACAACAGATTAGTAGCTAAAGAAACTGTGATTCATATACACAGTGGAATACTATGCAGCTGTCAGGAAAAATGAAGTCATGAAATTTTCCTACACATGGATGGACTTGGAGATTATTATGCTGAATGAAATAAGTCATAGGGAGAGAGATAGATGACAGAATAGTTTCATTCATCTGTGGGATTTAAGAAAAATAAAAAACAGTATAGTAATAATAGTAATAATATCTAGAGACAATAGAGATGAGATCCAAAAGATGATATGAAGCTTAGCACAGAGAGTAGTGAACACAGTTAAAGAAATAACTATACTAGCAACTATCATGGCAATGATAGTGAGAGAGAGAGAGAGAGAGAGTGAGAGAGAGAGAGAGAGAGAGAGAGAGAGAACCTGTCTCAAAGCCAAACAGGGGGTTGGGAGGATGAAAATGGGGAACACTGGTGGCAGTAAAGTCTCACTGGTGAAGGGGTGGTGTACATTTTATGACTAAAACCCAACTACGAGCATGTTTGTAACCATGGTGCTTAAATAAAAATATTATTAAAAAGAAATTTGAAAAAAGAAAGAAAACACAATGAAGCCGTATACAGTATATGTCATTTAAGGCAGCCATTGAAAATAAAGGAATGAATAATGCAATTGAGTGGCATTCAGGATGCATAACAGTAAAATATACATAAATTGTTTTGCTTTTTGTAGAAAAAACATTTGGGGACTGCAGTGTATATTTTTAGAGTCCTTTATCAGAATGGAAAGAATAAAGTTCTAATGTTAAAAATCCTATAGTTGGCTCTTAAAAAATACTATAGCTATTTTGTATTCAACTTAGGAAAAGTGTGTGTGGATCTATAACACAGACTACATGCATCTCACAGACATGTGTATTCTCCCTTATATGTATGGTTCCTGCCTGCCCAAGAGGTCTGCACTTTTCAGGCACGGGTTTATTATTTCTATTTTTCTCCCAACAGACCAATTGCCTTTGTATTGTAATCACTTTTCACACTTCAGTGATTTCTCTGATACTGTGTGAAAGCCCCAATTCTTCCAAATGGTTGAAATTAAAGTACCTTACCAAACCCCCAGAGGCAGCACACAGCTAGAAGCCTCGAACTGGCTGTTAAAGAAAGCAATTACGAAAATACCAAAATGCCTTTATTTCATATGGATTAGACTTTAGAAGAGAGGGTTTTTCTTTAGATATTTGTTGTTGGACTCTTCCGCCTGCTTGCATTCCATTTTCCCCCTCATGCCAAGTAAATGTGGCAATACTGACAGTTGCCACTTTAAGCAGCTTTGTCATTCCCTTCTGTTCCACCTCCATGTGTCTCTCTCATTGGGCCAACTGTGAGGGAAGAGGCACAAATGACAGAAATCAGTAAATATCAAATATTAGGAAATAACACAAACAGTATGAACAAGACCAGTGGTAGAACCAGCCGCTGCACACTAGATCTTTGCAAGATTCCTATGTTAGATTGTACATGGTTTGTGGAAAAGGTCTAAAGGAAAAGTGCTGTATTATTTTGGCTTCCCATTGAGTTTAAAATATCTTGCTTACAACTAAGCTTCATACGTTTTTCAACCAAGAAGTCTAGTTCTGGATATCAGTCCCATTTTGCTTCCTCGTGTTTCACATGTTAGAAGCTGATTATACATTAAGGAAGTTTACCTATTTGCATGTGCTTTTAACATGCTTAGGGGGGTGTCTTAATTATTTGTAATTATGAGAAAATGGTATCTAGATGTCTGTTTATTCTGAATTTAATAGCACAATAGAATACGGTCTTCTACTGCAACAAAAGGAAATTGGGTTACTGACATGGATGAAATTTCAGGTGCTGTGAGTTGTTCTAATTCATTTTTTTGTTGTTGCTGTTGGTGGTGGTTTTTTTTGTTTTTGTTTTTGTTTTTGTTTTTTTGGTTTTTGGGCCACACCCAGTGACACTCAGGGGTTACTCCTGGCTATTCGCTCAGAAGTCACTCCTGGCTTGGGGGACCATATGGGAAACTGGGGAATCGAATCGCGGTCCGTCCTAGGCTAGCACAGGCAAGGCAGGCACCTTACCTCCAGCGTCACCGCCCGGCCCCTCAAATGCATTTTTTAAAGAGACTAACTGTTTACCTAAATACAAAATGGAGCATCAACCATGAGATGATGGAAGAGATGAGCTTAGTTTTGAACCCTTTTTAACTAACTATTCTAAAAATAGCTTCTCCATAAATGTCATGTTTCTATTTGAGCGAGATCCTCGTTATTCTTTCGTTGTAATTGATTGCTGCTTGTGATAAAATAGTATGCTTTCATTGAAAATGTGGTCTCATATTTTTAATCCCTTTGGAAAGTTAATTTGGTTTATTAGTGTTTCATTGAGTAATAAAAAAAAAGAGTTTATGTGATCCATGAAAAGAATGAGCTTGTGAGTTCCCAGTGGAGGTGAGGGGAGCAAAATATCCACGAACAAAGTTTGTACCCTGCAAAGAACTACACAGAGATGTCTCCCCACCACGCCCCTCACCACTGCAATTCTGACTGTGATAACCTCAGGCCCACGCTTGGCAACTGTGCTCCGACATTTTTCACTGAGGTTCTCCTTGGGGATCAAACACTTTATTTACATTGCTTTCTCCTGCGGCTGAGCCAGAGATCACACACCATAGCACCACAGCAGAGAAAACCCATGCCACCTGAGTCCCTGTAAGCAGCACAGGAATAAGATTTATGGGCCCACATTTGCAAATCTGGACCTATTGACATTGTGCCATACCTTCCTTACTTTCTAGGGAAGGTACCCTATTTTTCTTATCATAAGACACACTTTTTCCTCCAAAGGTGTGTCTTAGGGAGTGAATGCACTAGAGCTGAAGCCTGAGTGCAGAGGAGGAGAACATCTAAAAACTAGTTGCATCTTACGGTCAGGTGCATCTGATAGAGCAAAAACTATAGTAATTTGCTTTAGATTAGAGGTTTTCTCTGCTTTATGAGCATTTTAATTTTACAAAACTTCTATGTTGCTCAGTGGTGAGGAAAAGATTTTAATGGGGATTTGGGCCCACATCTGACCTCAAGGGCTCAGCAGTAACTCCTGATTCTGTGCTCAGGGTTCACTTCCAGCTGTGCTTTTGAGAGAATCTAAGCAGGAATTTTAATGAGATTGCTTTAGAAATCTTTTAAAACTCTCTTAATCTACCTAGAAAACTGTGGCTCTATTTGGTCTTTTCCAGTCAGGAAGAGGAGGCTTCCATGTACATTCCATGAGGTACAAGGGCCCCATGAGCAATTCTCTGCCAGCCAAGTTGACAGTTCAGTGATAGGATCAAAGAATGTGATGTTGCTTAGCCTGCCATGTCATGAATACCCCCAGCCAACTCTACTATTCTTGATGAACCATTCAGTGCTAGGAATTGAACCCCTAACAATGGTCTATCTTTATCCCTTATTATGGTATATTTCTTCCAAGTCTTTTCTTTGTGTTCAGTACATAAATTGATTTATAAAAGTATTACCAAATCTTGATATTTTTAATTTGGTATTACAACAAAAAATTTTTAATTTAGGGGCCCGGGAGATAGCATGGAGGTAAGGTGTTTGCCTTTCATGCAAAAGGTCATCGGTTCGAATCCCGGTGCCCCATATGGTCCCCCATGCCTGCCAGGAGCAATTTCTGAGCATGGAGCCAGGAGTAACCCCTGAGCACTGCCGGGTGTAACCCAAAAACCACAAAAAAATTTTTTTTAAATTTAATTTACTTTAAGCATGTATCACAAAATTGACATAGTTGATCATAATATATTTGTTTCCAGGTAGGTAGGGTCCAAATTATATAAAAAGATCAAACAGAAAAGAAAGGGAGAAAAAAGAAAGAAGAGGGGAAAAAAAAGAGTATACCAACAAGCAAATTTGTGAAAATTATTGTATCTCCAATGTAGTCATTAAGTCATTGTCAGTTTAGTGAGTCTTGATGCTAGTTGACCATTCTATTATTTGTTTCTTAACACTTGGTGGAGTCAGAGAAATATTGGTGTTGAAATTGTGTTTCTATGGGGATGACAGTATTAAGAAAAATGAAATTGTTGCAACCATATAGTCCAGGAATTCCAAGCACTATTGCTGATACTATAGCTTTTGTGGGGTGAGTTTTGAGCTGTCAGGGATTCCAAAAGTTTGAGAAGGCAGGAGGGAGGGTTCCTGCACTCATCCAAAAAATCCTGATGATGCTATCCCAAATACCAGCATACGTGAAGTTTTGCCCAGACTGGTGTCTTTGCAGAGAGCCATAGAGGAGTGGAGAAGCAGAGCCATTGGCAAAGAGATTGTAGGTGATGGGTGCAGCAGGCATGGCTTCGGCAGGGCCAAGATGTGGCCTGCTCTGTCCTCCCAAAATTGCTAGCTTTCAGCTATACTCATAATTTCTCATGGCTTTCTCATTGGTTTACATCTCTTTTGAAGATTAGCGTGACTCTGTGGAGTTGAACAGATACAGACATGGTGACTGCATTTATGGGCATGGTTTTGGCTGTCAGATATCGCAAGCATTTATCTGATTTTGCTAATACAGATTTAGTATCTAACATATTCCCTTACAGGAATATAATCATTATATTTAATTATTTATCTGCTGTTATACTTTTTCCTAATTATAATGTAATGAACATTTGCTGATAAATGTTTGTGTGTGCTTAATGCTATTTCTTTAGCAATGACACTGAATCACAGCTTCATTCCCTGATATAAAACTCAATACTGACTTATAATCAGTTTCATAAGCCTATATAATTTTATGAACATGTATTAAAAGATCTAAGGGTCTTCTATTTCTTGTTGTATTTTATATTTTTTATCAACTTTCTCTGAAGTGTAGAATTTCATTCTCAAGTTTATCTTAGAAATATTTTTATAAGTCAAATCTAAATTTAGACAAAACAGAAAATTTTAAGATACTAGCATACTTCTTAGAAAGGAAATTATTAAAAATTTACTGCTAACCTTGTGTGTGTGTGTGTCAGTCCATATATTTAAAATAAAAGCTAAACTACTGATCTAAAATGTACATACCCTTCCTGAAATACAAACCATTTGGCTTCTGAAGTAGTTGTTTGCAAACGTGGCTGGGAATCCAGGTTGCCTAAAGAATGCTTCAGCTATATAATTTGCTGGACCATTAAATCAGAATATCCAAGGACAAGGTCTATAGAATTGGCAATTTTAAAACCTGGCTGATTAATTTTGAAAAGCAATCAGAACCATGAAAGTCAAAGGCATCATTTCAGTCTTTATCTTTTGATGTCCTTTGGGTTGTAAAAGGCATCAAGCTAAAAAAGAAAGGCATTAAGGAGCTTCTTAAGTTAAGGCAACATAGCATTTTCAATGGCCTTCTACTTCCCCAAAGTCCCACAGCATGCTACCAAATTCTAACTCCTGGGAGGGGGTCTTTTTGGACCATTTAAAAGGGACTCTGAATCTAAGATTGTGTAACCTCAGGGACTCCTGCTTCATAAGGAGGGAAGAAAAGGTTAGTGCAATGTGGGAGGCAATACCAAAAAGGTTTTGTATAATAAGGCAGTATTTACCAACCATCCCACTGTTCTAAATTTACACACTAATATGCATTGTATCTATTTCACTTACAAAGAAAAACAAAAAGCGGAGCTTAGATACCTACCTACGAAAACATTGTTTCCCCCCATCCTTATCTTAAAAGAAAGAGAACAATCTTGAATATTTACTTAGATACCTACTTAAGAGAACATTGCTTTCCCCCACCCTTATCTTAAAAGAAAGAAAACGATCTTGAATATTTACTTCCTAATTATCATGCACATGATGAGTGTCACTCATTTTGGAGGTGTAGAAAAAGTAATCTTCATTTGGCCTCTCATCCTCCAATAATCCCATAATTAGTTGATTTGGTTCCTCTACCCTCATCTCTTTATTCCATATTTGTATGAAACTTAGCATGAAAATTCCATGCTCAGATAAAAGTGAATACAGACTACCACAATAAAACTTTTTTAATAAGGAAGAGAAAGCAGACCTCCTTCATCCACCTGTTTAAATGATTGAAAGGCACTGGGAAGGAGATTCATGGAGAGGCCGAGGATTCTATGATTTGGATGAATCCTTAGAAAACTGTGGAGATTATAAGAAAATACTTCAGAATAGCTCAATGTCTGAAAGAAGGTGAAGGTTATAATCTTACAATTCAGAATCAAGGTAACTTTTTTCAGTCTAGATTCTTAAATATGAAATACTTCAGAATAGAAGATCTAGAAATGGAAGTAGATAGGTGGGTAGCCAAGTATCTTAAAGTTTCCAAGCCCATATAATCACAAGCTTCTTAACCCTTGATCTTGAGTGAAATGACATGGTGACTTTTTGCAATATAACAAACTGAATGATTGGTGTTCTTTTCTAGGAGAGGTCTTGTAGATCAGGATTAAAAAATGAAAGATTGGGTCAATGAAAGTTTATGGCTCATGCTATATGTCAGAGCATGGGGGAGTTAGAAATTCCGTTTCTCATAGTTACTCCCAAACAAATATTCCCTGTGTTTATGGTTCATTTTAGCAGAAAAAGTAAGCTCAGAAGGGTCTCACACTGGCAATTAAGAACTGCAGCCAGAAATGCCGTGTAATTTCCACCCACAACCCACTGGCCAAAATTAGTCACTTGTCTCCTCCCAACTGCAAGGAGATGACATCCTCCCACAGTCACTGAGAGAAAGAAAATGAGATAAAGGTGTGTGTTTGATGTCCCTGAGGGACAGGAAGCAGGAGTGACAGGAACTTTTATTTCCTGCAACTTTATCAAAAGTGGATAAATTTCAAAGAGTGAATTATCCTGTACTTTAGAGTTGCACCAACAAGTTGAGTAGGTTTGCTACTGTTTTGATGTATCTTATCTTTAAAAAAAATTAAAAAATAAAAAT
>PVKC010012321.1:0-10992 GCA_004027635.1 Crocidura indochinensis
AAAAAAAAAAAAAAAAAAAAAGAGTTACTCCTGGCTCTGCTCTCAGAAATCGCTTCTGGCTCAGGGGACCATATGGGATGCCTTAGATCAAACCCACATCTGTCCTGGATCAGCTGCTTGCAAGGCAAATGTACTACTTCTGTGCTATTACTCTGGCCCTGCCATGTGTGTTTTTTGATTGCGAAAATGATTTTTTTTGACTTGTAGCCTTAAAGTCTATGACTACTAGTACATTCCTTTAATTGAGAGCACAACAGTGCTTAGGAGTTTTACTTCCAGTTCTATGCTCAGGAGTCACTCCTGGTGAGAGTGACTCAGGGAGCCATATGGGGTGCTGGGGATCTCACTAGGTGTCATGCAAAGCAAATGCTTCCCCCTTATGCTGTCCTGTTTCTTCCATGACATTCCTTTGTGACATTCCAAGTCACCTTTGTGACTACTAACAAGTATGGAGATAATAATTCTAGCAGCAACCATCTTGCTGTCTACAAGCTAATAGGATAGTCCTCATCAGTCACTCTAGAATCCTGGGTCACTGTGCATTTGTTATATCTGGTGTCTTAAAGAGTTAAAATTTACAGCTACATGGTTAAAGTTCTTTCTTTTGGAACCTGAAAACAGGCCATGTGTGTTTCTGTGAACATTGTTTGTATTTCTTTGAGATTATCCCATGCCAAGATTGCCCCTGTCGATTGCTTTCACTAAAATTGACTGGCTTTGATAACAGGACAGGCATTGTGGAGACTGTCTAAGGTAGGTACCCATCCAGGTGTGGGTTGGCTTAGACTGAGAGGGGAATGACTTTGCCTGCCCTGAATACACAGTGGTCGGTGGGAACTCACAGAGGAACAAGGCCAAGAGTGCAAGGTGAGGGTCATTGTAGCAAGTAGCACACAACTTCCCCCTCCTTGTCCAAGGTGAAATACCTGGATGCCTAGGACAGTGGTCAGCCAGCCTCGGCTCGCGAGCCACATGCGGCTCTTTTCATTTTTAATGCAACTCTTCTGTGTGCTGGGCGGCCGCTCCAGGAGTCAGGACTCTGCTCTTTACCCTCTGTCAGTGCGTGCTCTGTGTGCATGCAGCCCCGGTGGTGTTATTTGTATCCTCCCAACCTATGCGGATACTTGCATGCAGAATATTCTCAATAAAAACTTATTGAAACTAAAAACAGTGTACCTTCGATTCCCTGGTTCCCATATGGTCCCCCAAGCCAGGAACGACTTCTGAGCACATAGCCAGGAGTAACCCCTGAGCGTCGCTGGGTGTGGCCCAAAAACCAAAAAAACAAAAACAAAAACAAAACAAAACAAAAAACAAAACAGTGTACCATCTTATGTATTTTCAGTTTTAAAAATGTGACTCTCAAAATAAATTTTAATCGTGGTTTTGGCGAGATTTGGCTCAGTAGAAAAAAAAAGATTGCCCATCACTGGCCTAGGAGATGGAGTTCAGGGTCTAGGTGATAACTTAAAGAGGAAATGACTTGTGCTGAATGAAGCTACAATGTTCCAGATAACACTTTAAGAGCATGTCCAGATAACTGATGTTGAAAGCAAATGCCCATTATTTAGACTCTCTCTGACTCCCGAAGGAATCAGGATCACTTCTACAAAGTGTTGTAAGAACATCGTATGATTTTTTTTCCCCGTTGTTTTTGGGCTACATCCAGCAATGCTCAGGAGTTACTCCTGGTTCTGTACTAAGAGATCACTCTGATGATGCTTGAGAGGCCATATGGGATGCTGGAGATCAAACCATGGCTTGCTGTGTGCAAGGCAAGTGACCTACTACTGTACTATTGCTTTGACCCAAACAACATTGTAAACAGCTGGTGAGGACAGTTTTCCAAACGGGAGATAAAGGTTGAATGACCTGAGGGAGTAGAAGAGGTCCTCAGTCTACTCTGCCCAGTGGGTTTCCCTACACAATTCTTGGAACAACTGCCACAGGTCAAAGGGAGCATCTCTGACTGGGTGGGTGATCAGAGCCCATGAGAGTGAAAACTTGGCGGGTGGCAGGAAGAGTCATCTTTCTAAGGGCAAAGGAGAAGACGCCCCTTTTCCTACTTACAGAGAAATTTTAGGCAAAAATTGTACACTGGGGGCCAGAGTGATAGTAAAGGAGGTAGGATGCTTGATATGCTCAAGCCTTCTTGAGTTAGATCTCCAGGTTCCCAAAGTGACTCTGCTAGGTTGGCAGGCTAGTACAAAGCTCAGGTAAACCCTGAGTGCTGCCTGGTGTGGTCCAAAAATCCAAAAGAAAAAAGAAGAAAAACCCCTAAGGTTCCTGAACAACCCACCCCAAACCACAATGTATAATGTATCTATTCTGTCTGATTTAAGGACCACCCCTATAAACTCTGGCCTGCCACCCTCTTGGAGATGATGCTGATCATTATGGTGGTGATAGTAATGATGGCGAACACCATGTGGTGATGGTGGACAACATGTCCACACTCCCCACCAAACCCTTGAGCAGAGAAAGGCAGGCTAAAGGCTAACAGTCTGTGGACTGTTGGAGATGAAATTTTGGAGGGCCCCACCATGCCTGGGTACCCTTAGTGTGACTTACATGCCCGGCTTGGCTCCAGCCATGAGGACCATGCGCAGAGCAATGCGCTTGTGCAGGTTCCACTTCTCCACGGCTGCTGCCACGCAGATGACGCCCAGCAGCAGCAGAGTGGTATTCTTGAAGTACTCCGCCGCCACCTGCGGGAGGCAGGCCTGTCAATCCTGTGGGGGAGCCCTGAGAGTGGCCACTGCCCATGCCCATCATCCAGGGGCGGCACAAGGCAGTCAATGCATGCTTCTGTCTGTGCCATATAAATATTTGTAAGAAAATGAAATAGAAATATAATTTTGGTATTTCTAACTACATCACCAGATCATAGATCATACATGTATAATCTATGTGTACCACACTATAATTATATCCTATATAATACACTGTTTTTCTAACTACATCACCAATTCATAGATCATACATGTATGGTCTATGTGTAACACACTATAATGATATCCTATTAATACACCGCAATATTAAATTGTATTATAAATCATAATATGTTATATAACATATGATTCATAGATCATATTACGATATATTAAAATATTCATTCGTACACATTTGTAAATATTATAATATAAACATTAAATAGACAAGTATACAAAAAATAATATATAAAAGATGCATACATATGTATGTAATATATACTTATGATTGGTACAATATTTATATAATATATACACTATAATATCTTATATATGGTTATATATGATACAATATATAATATTATACTACATACTAAATGATCATTATATTATATATAAGTATTGTATATCATAACATATGATATATTATATAGTATATAATCAATACATTATATATTACTAATAATGTACACATACACATATATACAGAATATAGCATATTATGTAGTGTATATAATATAGATACTGTTATATACAGTGTATTAATAATTTTAATGATATCATTATATACCATAATATTATATATAAATCATAACATATAATTAAATATCATAGTGTCTGGTTAGGATAGAATTATAGTATGTTATACATAAATCATATGTGTATATAAATTACATAATCATAGAATTCCATATCATATATATATTTTTGTTTTTGGGCCACACCCGGTGACGCTCAGGGGTTACTCCTGGCTATGTGCTCAGAAGTCGCTCCTGGCTTGGGAGACCATATGGGACGCCGGGGGATCGAACTGCTAGCGTTGGCAAGGCAGACACCTTACCTCTAGCGCCATTGCGCCGGCCCCTCCATATCATATTTTAATGTTATCAATATATATCAATAAAATAACTGACATCACTATAATATATACCATACTGTGTATTACTTACAAACTACTATTTATGGAGGCACTTTACAAAGAGCATTTCATTTAATTCAGTCAGTGACCTCGAAGAGTAGATATTTTCTTTAAAAGTAGACACTTTTAAAAAGATATAAAATAATTTTTACCATGTTAATATCATTTCAAAGAATACACACATAGCTAGAATTTCACATCAATCCTGAAAGCTTAGGATAACCTCAGATCTCTGTTTAAAATTTTTTGGGGGCCACACTTACTAGTACTGGTGGAGGTGCTTTGACACTTTGTCCCATTGTCCTTCCTGGCTGTGCTCAGGAAAACATGTCCATTGGGGCTGGAGATCAGACTAGGGCCTCCTCTAGGCAAGCACTTATTAAACTCTCTGGTCCCCAAACAGAATTTTCCTGGGCACTGAACCACATCTGATGATGTTCAGGAGCTCCTAATGGCTCAGCCCCTCCTGGTGATACTTGGAAGGCCATACTATAGTGTTGGAAACTGAGCCCAGGTCAGTTAAGTGCAAGGCAAATGCTTTACCCACTAGGCTAGTTCTCTGCTCCCTCAAAAATACAATTTGGTGCGCAGGTGTTACTCCTGGCTCTGTGCTCAGAAATCGCTCCTAGCAGACTGAGAGGACCATATGGGATGCTGGGAATCGAACCACCTTCAGTCTTGGGTCAGCTGCATGCAAGGCAAAAGCCCTACCACTATGCTATCTCTTCAACCCCCACCTCAATACATTTTAAATGTTTCTTTTCCTTCAGTATTTCAGGAAATGATGTGTATTTTTTATTAGAAGATAAATGCATCATGGAACATTTTAAAATATAGAAACTTTTAAAGTTAAGATTTAAAAAACAAAAACAAGATTTATCTTAATCTTACTATTATAATACTTTGATATATTTTGTTTGAATAAATGTGGTTCTCCATCAACTTAATACCCTGCCACTTTTTTTTTCTTTCCTTTTTTTTTTTTTCCCCAGTCACACCTGAAAATACTCAGGGGTTACTCCTAGCTCTGCCCTGAAAAATTATTCCTGGGAGGTTTGGGGAATCATATGGGCTGCTGGAGATTAAACTTAGATCAGCCATGTGCAAGGCAAGCACCCTACCAGCTGTGCTATTTCTTTAGCCCCCTCCACTTTTCTTATAAAAAAGTATTGAAAAAATTTATATTAATAGCAGCACAATGTACCATTAGAATTTATTTGACAAGTTTTCTTTCATTGACTAGTCAATTCCTTTTTTTTAACCTTCCTTTTTATTTTATAGTTCAGAGATCTTTTATTTTTTTAAAAAATGCCACACATGCCATTAATTCATAAGGAATGGGTTCCAGCAGCTCAGACTCCTATCCACTGGTTCTCACAAAGTGTGCTTCTCTGGGTGGAGCAGGCTGGCGCTTCAACTGAACCCACGTTCCTTTTTCTTTGGCTTCCTTCTTTTTCTGATCATTTTCCTTCACTCGCTTCAGGAAGCTGTCTTGAATTTTAGAGTGCTTAATATGCTCAATACAAACATTAATTCTCTTGGCAAGAATCTTGCCTTTGACTTGTTTATTCACAATGATGCCAACAGCATGCTGGGTAACAGTGTAGACTCTTCCAGTTTTTCCATGGTAACATTTGTGGGGCATTCCTTTTTGAACAGTACCCTTTATGTCTACAATATCACCTTTCTTATAAATCTGCATGTATGTGGCAAAGGAACAACCTCATGTTTTCTAAAGGGTCTAGAAAACATGTAGCGGGTGCCCGTCCTCTTTCCCTTTGTGTTGGTCATGACTGTGATTTACTGGAAAAAACTGGAAGATGGCAGTTCTGGCCTAAATAGGTTGTTTTTACCTTCTACAAATAACAACTTACTGCTTTTATTGTTAGCCATCTACAAATATGATTATTCCCTTAGGATATAAGTATCACAGGATTTTCATAACTTTCATTAGATAATTTAATAATTAAATAATTAAAAAAATAATAACCCGGGGGCCAGGTGGTGACGCTGGAGGTAAGGTGCCTGCCTTGCCTGTGCTAACCTAGGACAGATTGCGGTTCGATCCCCCGGTTCTCCATATGGTCCCCCGTGCCTGCCAGGAGCGACTTCTGAGTGAATAGGCAGGAGTAACCCCTGAGCGTCACGGGTGTGGCCCAAAAACCAAAATAATAATAATAATAATAATAATAATAATAATAACCCTAAAGTTCTAAAGAGTTTCTGAGCATAGAGACTGGTGTGGTCCCTGAGCAAGGCACCAAAACTACAACAACAACAACAACAACAACAACAACAACAGGGGCCAGAGTGATAGCACAGTAGTAGGGCATTTGCTTTGCATGCAGATGACCTGGGATGGACCCAGCTTTGATCCCTAGCATCCTATAGGGTCCCCCAAGCCTGCCAGGAGTGATTTCTGAGTGCAGAGCCAGGAGTAACCCCTGAGAGCCGCCGGGTGTGGCACAAAAATAAACAAAACCACCACCACCAACAACAAATGGGAAATAGTTCAAAGAGGTATTCTGTGGGCCCTGTCTGGTAGCATGTGGGGATAGGCAGGCAGCCTAGGTTCAAAAGGCAGGTGACCAGGGAAAGGCCAGTCAACCTACTGAGGAGAGGCCAGAAAGGCAGAGTAGAGCATGATATGCAAAATACCTGCAGGTTCAAACAAACAAAGTCAATTCTGGGTGATAATCAAGAATCCAGGGGCTCAGAAAGAGCAGGAGCAAGCAGGGAGGTGGACTCATGCCACACAATCAGTCTCCCAGGGATGAATGTTGTTTTCTCAGCTGTACAGCCTGGTTGCCTCTCCCTCTGGCTCGCCGTGGCAAGTGTGAGAAACTGCGGTAGATGCAGCCTATTATCGCACAGGGCTGGGAGATAAATCGTCTCCTATAAATATCTCAGCTAACTCATTTTCGGTTGTGAACACAGTTTTGGGTGTTGTGCCAGGAATCTGGGCCTCCTATCCCAGAGACCAGTATTCTACTTCTGGTTCTCAGTCCTCATCTTAGCTAACCTGATTGTGCCCAGCTTTTCCTGACCTTGACGGCACCTTGGAAGGGCGCAGAGGAAGTCAGGAGACAGTGCTGTGACAGCAAACCCAGGAGAACCCTCTTAAACCCAAGGCTGAATTTATGCATTGGCCCAGGGAAGCAGCAGTTGCTGGGGTATGTGGGGGGGATCAAAAGCTTTCCCTTTTCACCTGCCCTCCCTCGACTGCTTTCACTCTTTGCCCTGTGTACAAACTGAGCTTCTGATTTTGTTGTTGTTGTTTTGTTGTTATTGTTGTTGTTGTTTTGGTGCTGGTCAATGATCAGGAATTACTCCTGCAGTGCTCAAGGGATGCTGGGGATTGAACCCAAATTGGCCAAATGAAAAAAAAAAAAAAAAAAGGCACTCTATTCACTTACTCACTGTACTATTGCTTCAGACCTCAGCTTCTAGATTTTTCTTGGACACCCACCTCTGTCTACTATTTCTTTTCCAGAAGTTGATGTGTTGGAAACATGGGTTTATTGATTCAGGCTAATATTTCGGTGCATATTAGTCCAGGGCAAGTACCCCAGTTTCTATCTCCAGCATCACCCCACACCAGTGAGCGCAATCTTAGGCACTACTGGGTGCAATCCTTGGTACCAAACCAAAAACATATAGAAATAACCACTAAAAGGTACAGATATTTTTCTGGGATTTCTTACATCCTTACTGTGTGACCTTGAGCAAATTATTTAATGTCTGAACTTCTGAAGCTAAAATCAGCAGCTCAATTTACAGAGTATCAGTGATCTGTGTATTCTCAGGAGCTCCCATTGGTGGCTGGCATAGTATTTGAAGAAGTATTTCAGGTTTTTTCGAGGTATTGAGAGTTTGGCAGCCACTTTAGACTGACAGATAATTCATACAGTCTTTCTTTTATAGTGTATTAAGTATAATTTGGTCTTTTTTGTTTGTTTTTGGATCACACCCAGCAGCATTCAGGGGCTACTCCTTACTCTGTGCTCAGATATCGCCCCTGGCAGGCTCAGGAGACCATATGGGATACCAGGATTTGAATCACCATCCATGCATGCAAGGCAAACGCCCTACCGCTGTGCTATCTGTCTGGCTTCTAATTTGGTCTTTTTGATGATTCAGAAGGTATTTCAAGATCATACTGTGTCATGGAATCTTTAGTCACCTCAAATCCAAGAGTCCCTTTTACACAAACTGCCAATATTTGTCCTTATTAAACTTTATTATGGGGTCAGAGTGAAGTTATTAAACTTCATTGTGGGGCCAGTGTGGGGCACAGTGGTAGGACATTTGCATTGCATGCATGCTGGTGTTTGAGTCCCAGCATCCCATAGGCCCCCAAGCCTGCCAGGAGCAATTTTTGAGCACAGAACCAGGAGTAACCTCTGAGCACCATCAGGTGTGACCCCAAAACAAACAAACAAAAACCAAAACAAAAAACAAACAACTACAAAGTTTCTTCTCCTCCCAAAAACCCTTCATTGTGCTAGTGTCAGATAACACTTTAGTCTGGTCCACACTGTTTCTGTCATCACACATTCCATGTAGCGCTATAACAGAGTTGAAAACCCATAACAGAACAATCGCATTTTCCTTTGAGCTTTCTTGATAGTCTTTTGCTACTATAACACTCAAGGTTCTTTAAGTTCAGCATTTCAGCCACAGTTGGGTTGCTCACTCTTGGGTGCTATCATCAGCCTACGGGGCTCCTCTCTTTTTCTCTGGTTTTAGGGTCACATCCAGCTATGTTTAGGAATTGCTCCTGGCACTGCACTCAGGGATCATTCCTGGCATGTTCAGATGATCATATTGGATGCTAGGTCAGGTGCATGCAAGGCAAACACCCTACCTGCTGTACTATCAGTCTGGCCTCAAGGGTTTTTCTTATTAAGATTGAATCCCCTGATGTCCTATCTAAGCTCCACCCCAACCCAGGAATATTTTAAAGAAAAGGTTAATTTATGTGGGCCAGGTCAATAGAATGCCTTGATAAGGCATTCCCAGGTTTGATCTCTGGTATCCCATATGGTCCCCAAGTATCACTAGGAGTAATTCCTGAATGCAGAGCCAGGAGTAACTCATGAACCCTGCTGAGTGTGGCCCCCAAACAAACAAAACAAAAAGTTAATTTATGTTTTTTGGCAACTTGGGCTTAAAAGTTCAGGAACACTATTGGAAAGAATCCAATCAGAATCCAATCAAAATTTGTCAATACAAAGTCTGTGTACTGATCATAGTGCATCTTACCTATCTAGAACATTCCATCATGAAAAATTTAGTAAATCCTTTGCAGTGCCAGAAATCTGGGTACTGTTGCAGAGGGACTTTCTGTGTGTGTGGCTGATATTTTCTGCTAGAAGAGAAATTTCTCCAAAGTCAGGGTCATTTCTAACCTTTTGTATCTCTTCTCAGCATGTGAGTAGCATAGAGAAGAACTGTCACCCCACCCCCATCTTCCTATGTAACCTTACCTGATTAAGACCTGCCCATTTCTGGGAGGGGTCTTTGGGAGGCATCAAGAGGATTACCTCAGGGGCAGAAAGGTGATGAGGAGGATTCAAGGGGAGACGGAGGAGGAAGCAGCAGGAGGAGCATGGCTGAAAGAGGTTGAATGCAGGGCTGATTATGAATTATGACTATGATTATGAATTATGATTATGATTATGATTATGAATCCAGCATGAAAGGTTATGATAGAAGCCACATCTGTTGGCTAGGATCTTGAATAAAGCTGATGTCTCCTGAAACCTGATGTCTGTGTATCATTTCCCTGCCGTTATCCTGGACCCTCAGACCCTGCGGCTGGAGGGGGTTGCAGACTCGTGGCCTGGGCTGGAGGAGAAAGGCCCCTCTCCATCCCATCACCATCCATCACCATCCAGGACTATGTTATACTACAAAGACCATTTATGGTTCCTACAGGGCACACCTCTCAACCCCTATCCTTAGGGCCCTGCACTGAATTGCCAGCTTGGGTTGGCGGAGAATCATCAAGAGTGGCCCTTGGAATACTTGGTATTACTTAGGAGGCCCCAAATGTATATTTTAATTAATTGGTTAATTAATAAATTTTTTGGTTTTGGGGCCACACCTACCAGCACTCAGGGGTAACTCCTGGCTCTGCGCTCAGAAATCACTCCTGGCAGGCTCAGGAACCATATAGGATGCTGGGGATTAAACCTATGTCTGTCGAAGGTTGGATGCAGGTAGGGCAAACAAACGACCTACCCTGTGCTATTGCTCTATTTTTATTTTTGCATTTGGTGCCACACCCAGCCGTGCTCAGAGCTTACTCCTTTCTCTGTGCTCAGTGATCACTCTTGGGAGATGCTCTGGAGACTATATGTGGTGCCTGGAATTGGATCTGGGTCAGTCATATGCAAGGCAAATGCCTTATCTAATGTACTATCTCTGTCTTACCCTTCTCCCCTATCCCAATGTAAGTAAGATTCAATTCTTTCATATTTTTCCTCCTCTCCACTAGCCTGTCTTGTTGGGTTTTGTTTTTACAGGTGTAAAGAGAAACCAAAGTACAAACTAATTTCAAGCTTTTCTTAAGGAAAGTACATTTAAGACTCTGTTTTTCAGGGGCTGAACTGATAGTATAGCAAGTAGGTGGCCAATCCTGGTTAGATCCCTGGCATCCCATATGATTTTCCGTGCTCCTGCAGGAGTACTTCCTGAGTACAGAGTCAAGAGTAATCCGAGAGCACTAGTGTATATGGCCCTACACCAAAACAATAATAAAATTCTTTTCAGCAAGCTTACAGACCCAATTACAGATTCTCTCTCTACAAATAAAGCAAGACAGTTGGGGGCTACCTAGGTTAATTTCACAGGCAAATATTGGGGTTAGTCTTCTATGCTATAACCATTTCTATAAATAAAAAAAAAACTCTGCTGAGGGTGTTTAGGATTCTGTCATTATTCAATTGCTCTCTCTCTCTCTCTCTCTCTCTCTCTCTCTCTCTCTCTCTCTCTCTCTCTCTCTCTCTCCCTCTCCAACAAAGCCAATCCTAAAATAAGAAGACACACACAAACAAAAATAAACTGGCCAGCTAAGTCCATCAGTATAAAGTTAGGGGGATCACTAGTTCTGCCTTTGGGCTTTCAGGAAAGTTGTTT
>PVKC010012321.1:11092-23982 GCA_004027635.1 Crocidura indochinensis
CTTTCTGCTCAGAAATCACTCCTGGGAAGCACGGGGGACCACTCGAGATGCTGGGATCCGAACCACCATTGGTTGGCCACTTGCAAGGGAAACACCGCACTGCTGTGCCAGCTCTCTGGCCCCCTAGAATGCTGATTCTTAGAAGATGTTTAAACATTGCTTCCCTTTCCTCAATTTTTCTCTGCCTCTGTGCTCAGCTTCCATCATTTGGTATTCATCAAAAGCTCTGAGACTAGGTGCTAGAATTCTAAATGAAAACTCGAGTCTGTGAATGGGGCCCATTCTTCATTTCTCTCTTGGGTTCTGGTTTGGCTGTGCTTTGCTTCTTTACTCTGTACAATGGGTAAAATTCATCATGAGTTTAGTCACTAATGGGGCTACCTAATGACCATGTGCTAACCATGTGAAGAATGTATCCAAATAGGGAAGACTCTGGGGAGACAGCAACGAAAGAAACTTGCAGTCACCTTGAGAGAGGAAGATGGCATGGAAATATATTTGGATGGGAGGTAGATGAAGGCATTACCAGTAAGTACTCAGGGGTACATGGAAGTCTTTCATGAAATATTTATCAAGCACCTTTTCTACAAAAGCTCAATTTTCTCGTGAGATTCGAGTTCTAGGAGATCTCATCCTGCTTTGCTGTTCATGACTGATGAAATGAGGACTACAATTGGGGCAGTCTAGTGTCTGGAGTGACTAAAGAATTCAGTGAAGGAGCAATTGTGTCTGATTAAGCCAATCAGGCTTCCTGAAAGATGCATTTTGATTCAGTTGGAGGAAGAATCATTGGCTAAAGGAAAGAAATTCCGGGTCTGCAATAGTCAATACAAAACTTAGTGTTAAGAGGGCCAGAGCAGTGGTGCAAGTGGTAAGGCATTTGCCTTGCATGTGCTAACCTAGGATGGACCATGGTTTGGTCCCCTGGCTTCCAATATGGTCCCTCAAGTCAGGAGTGATTTCTGAGTGCCTAGCCAGGAGTAACTCCTGAGCATCACTGGGTGTGGCCCAAAAAGTGAAAAACCAAAAATCAAAACAAAACAAAAAAACACAAAACCCCAACCTCCCCCAAAATTACTTAGTGCTAAGAAATGAAAAGAGATTCTTTTGATTATCCCTCACCCCCCCTTCTCCTGATCCCACAAACCCTAGCTTAGACTCTAGTTTTATATCCCAGTGACTGACCAGCAGTCTATCTTAGATTATGGTTTCTGACTTCTAGGATTGACCAGCAGTCTGTCCCAGACTCTGGTTTCTAGTTTCTGTGTTGCAGAATTCTGTGCTGGACTCTGATCTTTGGTTTCTGGGATTTACCAATATTATTTGTTTGTTTGTTTTGGGGGTTACACCCAGTAGTGCTCGGGGTTTAGTACTAGCTCTGCACTCAGGGATTACTCCTCGTGGTCCTGGAGACCATATTGGATACCAGAGATCAAACCTGTGTTGGCCATGTGCAAGGCAAGAATCTTACTTCCTGTACTATCTCTTTGACTCTTGACCAGCAATCTGCCCTGGATTCTGGACTCTGGTTTCTGGGGTTGACCAGCCACCTAAGCAGGGACTACCTGGGTTGTTAGACTCACCTCACTGGACCGAAGCACTCCAAAGAATGGGTAGAGGAAGGCAGGCACCAGCGCTGCAGCTCCGAGGGGCACAGCCTCAGAGACCCAGTACACAGCAGTCACAATGAGCACATAGGCACATGCAGCCTCCTGAAAGGGGTAAGAGAGGGCTCTGAGTCACCCTATCAGACAACACCCCTGAGAATCCAGGAAGACCCCAGGGCCCAAGGAACCTTTCACAGGTGCATAGACAAGGAAGTCTAGGAGAGTTAGACATGGCCAAGGAATGAGATGGCCAACTGATTTGGTCCCTACTTTGAGGAGGGAGCATAACCATGACTGGAACATGATCGGCATTGGTTGGTGTTATGAAGACCACGAGACTGTTAGGACCCCACAGCCTGACTGCTTCCTGAAGTCCTGGAGATGGGGCAGAAATGAATGACAGTTCTCTGATCAGATACTGTACTAGGGAGAGTGTCCTGGTTTTCTCTTGGACTGAGGACTTAATATTTTGATTACACTGATCTAATAGAGTTTCTTGAGGAGTGGAAGGTATGATTTGGATTGGGAATTCCCGTGCTGGGGTCAGGGTGGTGGATTCCTTTGAATTCAGTGGTTTAGCATCATCCCTGGTTTTTCCCACTAGATGTCAGTAGCACCTTCCAATGACCAAATGTCATTTGACAATGAAAAGAGAGGGGGATGTCCCAGTAGAGAACCAATGTACAAGGTAGGGTCTGCTTCTCATTGCTCTTTTGGGATCCCCTACTCTGCCCACAGGGAACCCTCCACTGACAAGAGGATAGTGAGAGCCATCTACTGGTGAAGGAGACCTGGAAATCAACCAATGTTCCCCCCATTGGTTTTTCTAGTTGTGTCATTTTTGGGGTGGGGGTGCACAGAAAGAATGAACACACCATTCTTGTTTGGGAAGGCACCCCTGACTATACTCAGTGCCTCTTCTTGTTTGCTGCTTGAGGGTTACTCTTGGGCTTTGCTGGGGTGGGGAATTTGGGGAACCATGTGGAAACTGGGCTCCCTGCATACAAAGCAAGTGCTTCAGCCCATTGAAGTCCCTCTTCAGTCCATTGTGTCAGTCATTATTTAAAAAGCTCAGGATTCAGTGGTGAATGCAGTTAAAGAAATAGCTACACTAACAACTATTATGATAGTGAGTGAAAGAAATAGAATGCCTGTCCCAAAAACAGGCAGGGGATGGGGGAGAAGGGATGTTGGAAGGTTACATTGGTGAAGGGGGATATTCTTTTTATGACTGAAACCCAACTACAAGCATATTTGTAATCATGGTGTTTAAATAAAGATATTATTAAAAATAAAAAAAACTAAAAGCTCAGGACTGTGCTCTCTTTGACAGCACATATACTAAAATTGAAATGATACAGAGAAGATTAGAATGGCCCCTGTACAAGAATGGCATGTAAATTCATGAAGCATTTCATATTTTTAGGTTGTGACAGGAAGCATATCCATTGTTTTCTGAGACTTGCAGGAACACATAGTAAAGAAAAAGATTCCCTGTAAATTTTATGTTTATTACCTTAATTTTTGTTGATAATTTCATGGGTAGATATATATTTCAACTTACCAAACAGTGTATTTAAAATATCTATTGTATAGCATGTCAGTTAAATTTTAATAAAATTGCTAACAATCTAAAAAAAAAGCTTAGGACTCTTGGGGACTGGGGTGATAGTAGGTAGGGTGCATTGTACACAGTTGACCTAGGTTTGATCCTTGGCATCCCATATGATCCCCTGAACCTACTAGGAGCAATTTCTGAGTGCAGAGCCAGGAGTAAACTCTGAGCACCACCAGGTATGTGGCCCAAAAAACTAAAACCAATCAACTAAACGGAAAAGAAAAAAAAATGCTCAGCACTTCTTGATATTGACCCTCAGAATTGATGCTCAAGGGGCTGGAGCTCATGAATAGTGTTGGCAAAGGTCACAGCTCTGCCTTGGAAGAGGTCACTGCCCAAGGGCCTTAAAGTAGGTTTGGAGGGCCACTGCATACCTCACATTTGCTTTTTGGGGGCACTCCCAGCAGTACTCATGAAATCCTGGGGCCCACTCCTAGTGATTCTCAGCCAACCTGGTAGTTCAATGCCAGGGCCTGGACATGTTGGGCTTCCTGAGATCTATGGTGCTGGGGACCACCAGGGTCACCCTAGCGGGGGCCTGGACGTGCCCTGGTCCAGTGACAGTGGTGAAAGTACCTGCAGTGCTAGAGATTTGATGGCCCTGATTTGGGAGAGTGAAAAGCATGTGCCCTGACCACTGTGTTCTCACCCTGGTTGACCTCTGGTTCCCTCAATTTTCACAGAGCTCTTATCCATCAGTGCTAGGCTCCAAGTCACCCCAGGAGTCTGAGGATCTGGAATCTGACACTTCTCGTTCTATTGATCTCTCCTTGGGGTTCAGGACACAGGTACTCAAAGTCTTCTTTACACAAAAGTTACAAAAGGTCTCGTGAGGGATACAAGGAGAGATGGCAAGGCTTGGCCTTTGCTCCCTCTACATACCAGGGATTGTGGGGCTGCTACACCGCTGTTGACTGTGGCACCACTGGGATCTCCAGGGGACAAAGAAATCAGAGAGACTCAAACTGTGGAAGTCTGATAAGATCTCTCTAAAAGAATGATAGCATAAAATTTAGAGAAAGACCTTCTTTGTTGTAAAAATAAAGCTAGGTAAGAGGAGTTCAAAGCACACATATAAGTTTCTTCTGCACATTCATTCTCTTCATAAGTGGCAGAATGGCAGATAGATGATAAAGAGGACCGTGCCCATCCCACTGAGAAACCTTTATTCCTTAGGAGAATTTAATTTTTCTTGTCCTGGTGATAGCAGGACACATATTAAGAAGAGAGAGAAAGGGGCCGGAGAGGTGGCGCTAGAGGTAAGGTGTCTGTCTTGCAAGCGCTAGCCAAGGAAGGATCGTGATTCAATCCCCCAGCATCCCATATGATCCCCCCAACCCAGGGGCAGTTTCTGAGTGCTTAGCCAGGAGTAACCCCTGAGTATCAAATGGGTGTGCCCCCCACAAAGAAAAAGAAGAGAAAGGGGCCGGAGAGATAGCATGGAGTCAGAGTGTTTGCCTTGCATGCCGAAGGACCGTGGTTAGAATCCCAGCATCCCAAATGGTCCTCCATGCCTGCCAGAAGCGATTTCTGAGCATAGAGCCAGGAGTAACCCTTGAGCACTGCCGGGTGTGACCCAAAAACAAAAAAAAAAAAAAAGAGAGAGAGAGAAAGAGAGAGGAAAGAGAAATAGGGGAGAGAGAAGAGAGAATAAAAAGAGAAAGAGGAGGGAGAAAAGGGAGAAAGGAAGGAAGGAGAGTGAGAGGTTGGGAGGAAGAGATGTAAAACGTTCCTCTCTCAGGGCCATGTTTATTTAGAATGATAGTAAACCAGCATACATTTTGGGGGACCACATGTGGTTCGGAGAAAAGGATTACTCCCTGCAGTGCTGGGGGACTATAAAGTATGGGGATCTGGAACAAGTGTTCAAGCCCTATGAATTATCTAAGCTCCAGAGTAACTTTTTTTGGGAGGGGGGCACATCTGGTGATGCTCAGGGGTTACTCCTGGCTATGCACTCAGAAATCACTCCTGGCTTGGGGGGACCATATGGGACACCGGGAGATCGAACCGTGGTCCATCCTAGGTTAGCGTGTGCAAGGCAAATGCCCTACCGCTGTGCCACTGTTCCAGCCCCCAGAGTAACTTTTTTTAGTGTGTGTGTGTGTGTGTGTGTGTGTGTGTGTGTGTGTGGTTAACAATATTTCGGAGGCAATGGGCTCCAGAGACAATTCTTGCTCAATTCAGCCAGATGTTCAAAGCAAAGGCCCAAGAATTTGATACTATTCAGGCTTTGCATTGCCAAGGACTGTGGGCCACTTTATAGAGCGGGGACCTCCAGGAATGTACCCAGTGGTGCTCTGGGATCTTTTGGTGCCAGGAACTGAAACCAAGTTGGGTACATGATAGGCATATGTTCTAACCACTGTATAATCTCCTGCTTCTGCCACCCCCACCCCACAGAACAAATTTTTTTTTGTTGTTTATGATTTTGCTTTTTACCCAACAGAGTTTAGGGATTACTTCTGGCTCTAAACTCAGCGATCACATCTGGCAGGGCTCAGGGGACCACATCTGGTTTCAGGGATCAGCCATATGCAAGGCACTGTCTTGTCCACTGTACTAGCTTTCCAGCCCTAAGCCCCAGAGTAAACTTTTTTTTTTTGTTTTGTTTTTGGTCCATATCCAGCAAGAACCAGGGGTTACTCCTGGCTCTGTGCTCAGAAATCACTCCTGGTAAGCTTGAGGAACCATATGGGATGCTGAGAATTGAACTCAGTTCCATCATGAGTTGGTCATGTTCAATGCCCTACTGCTGTGCTATCTCTCCGCCTCCTCCTCAGTAAACTTTCTGACTGTAGTTCATGCAAGATTAGAGCATTTCATAGAGGAAGCCATTTACCTCCAGCAGTAATAAGAACTGAATGAGCTATATATTTTTTTAATCAGGACTTTTCTGAGAACAGAAGAGTGTATACCTTCAGAGGCCTTCATTACATTTCTCACTTGGATCACCTCTGGAAGTTTCCTTTGCCCTTTTTAGCCCCCTCAAAACACAATTGGTAAAGAGTCAGACCACCCAAAGACTGCACTGCCAATGTTCAAAGTGTGAATGCAAAAGTCCCATGTTCCCACTGCTGGCCTATATTTGATAAATGGACTGGGCTTATCCCCTGTGGGCCAAGGGAGCTCTCTTTCTTATCAATTATACAGAACCTTCTAACAATACCATTTCCAGGAAGCCCTTTCTCATCACCACTGGTCAGTAGGTGTGTAGGGGCTGACCAGCGCCCAATACTGTCTTTAAGGACCATGGTGCTAGTTCATTTTTTTGGTCTCCTGCTCATAAATGAAGGAGAGCTGCCTGTCTTGGCCGCTAATTACCCTATGAGACCCTTTCTGATGCCCTATGGGCCTCAAAAGACTGTCCACCAGTTCTCAGCACTGATTTGGAGACCTTTGGGAAGTTGAGACTGGAAGCTGGTGTGTGTCACTCTGATCTCCTAAGGGACACCTAGTGGGATAAGTGATGAAATTTTCATTTCCCTTCCACCCTGCTTGTGCCTTCTTTTTCTGGACCAGGGTAAACTGAGGTCAGGTCAGTCCATGCTTCCTCAGATGGAGCTGTGGCTAGTGGTGGAGGTGGGAGGAGGGGAGCGAGGGCATTTTTTGTTGGTTGGTGTGACTGTAGGGACCAGCGAGCTTTGAGGAGGAGGAATAGCCTCATTCTTCCTGATGACTTATGATCTCCACCCCCTCTGTGACCCTTTTTTTTTTCCTGTTTGCTTGTTTTTGGGCCACATCCCACTGTGCTCAGGATTTACTCCTAGCTATGCACTCAGGAATCAATCCTGGCAGGCTTGAGGAACCATATTGGATGCCAGGACTGAACTCAGATTGGCCATGTGCAAGGCAAGTACCCTACCCACTGCACTATCTTTCCACATGCATCCCACCCAGCCTTGCCCCCCAAACTGTGAGCTTCTTTAGGGGAAGTGGCAGTATGTTACATAGGAGAACCCAATATCTATGCTTATGGGTCATCTGACTGCCCCCATGAGCTTCTGCTGATGCAAGAATGTGGGGATTGGTTTTTAAATCTTTTCATATATGGGACAATCCCACCCCCACCCCAGAGAAGTCATGATCTTGTCTAAAGTCACAAGCATGGCTGCTGGAAAACTGTCTCTGAGGAAAAGCCTATAACAAGGGCACCTACTCGTGGTCCAAGTACAACTCATTTATTATTGATTTATTTTGCTTTAGGGCCACATCAAACTGTATTCAGGACTTACTCCTGACTCTGTGACCAGGATCCCTTGCTGAGGACCAAACCCAGGTAGGTTAAATGCAGCAGCCTTCCCCGCTGTACAATTCTCTTGGTCCTCCAAATCTAGCTTGAAACATCACTTTAGGACTGAGAGATGGCACACTTGGCTTTATGCAGCCTTTGCATGCAGTAGGCTCAGGTTCAAGCTCCAGTAGGACACAGTCTCCAGAGCACAGAAATGAGCATGGTGGCTCCTGAGCACCTTTGGGTATGACCTCCTCCCTAAACCTCTCTCGAAGGGCTGGGCAGTAGGTACAAGAAAAAGCATGCCTAGCATGCAAGACCTCAAGTTTGTTCCAGCACCACCAGGCCAGATGGGGCCCCTGTAAAATATATTTCTAAAAATCAGATACAAAAATAGACATACACAGAGTTGAGGCTCACCATCTTTTCTGGTCTTTCTTCTCTTCCTTTAAATGTATAGATTAAGTGCCCTACTTACTTTATTTCTTTATTATTGATTTTGAGCCTCACTTGGCAGTGCTCAGTAGGACTTACTCCTGGTTCTGCACTCATGGACTATTACTGACATAGCTTGAGGGACCATATGAGATACCTGGGATTGAAACTAATTGGTCATGTGAAGGGTAAATGTCCTTCCCACTATACCACTGCTCCCGCCTCCACTTGCCTACTTTAAAAACTGTTTTTTCCCCTTCCTGTGTTTATGCATTACCAATGATCCATAACTAAGAAGCTCAGAAGCAGGGCCCTCCCCCATGAGATGTGGAGACACTTCAGCTTAGCTTAAAGATCCCCATAAATAGGCTGATATAAGGTGACTGTAGATACCCCTGATACTGGTGTAAAGATGAAGAGGGCTCTGTGTCCATGGGGGGCCTTTCCTTAGTTCCATCTGAGATGGGAGAAAACACCAGAACAGAGACTAAGAAGAATCCCCAGCCTACTTGGATTGTTTAGGCACAGGAAGTCCTCAATGATTCCTGGCCACAATTCCAGCCCTATTATTTGAGCACCATCTCCTGCAATCAGCTGTCTTCCTTCGCCTAGAAATTGCAAGGGGGCAGGAATGATAGTACAGCTGGTAATACACTTGTCTTGCATGCAGTTGACCCTGCTTTGATCCTTGCTACTCCATATGGTCTTCTGAGTCCTACCTGGACTGACCCCTAAGTGTATAACCATGAGTGATCCCTGGCATAGTCGTGCATGTCCTAACTTCCCCACACACCCTTTCTCAAAGAGTGAAGCTATTTTGCATTTAAGAACTACCCTGATATTCTTGACTTAACTTCATAATTTCAATCTTGGTTACCAAGTTACTCAGGGAGCTAGAAGGCCATTTTCCCTTTTATAAACACACTGAGCTGCTTTAGCTTCATTTTCCTGAGAGGGTCTCAAAGAGTACATGTCTCAAAGAGTACAGGTCTACCTGTGAAGAAGGAGAGGAGAAAGTGGTAAGAAAGGCAGAAGATGAAACAGGAGGAAGGTGAAAGCAGGGAAGAAAGGAGAAGAGGAAGAGGTGGAAGCATACTTGGAGGAGTAGTACGGGGAAAATGGAGAAGAGGAGGAAGGAGAGGAGAGAGTAAGAAGGAGAAGAGGAGGAAAAAGAGATGGAAGTAAACTTGGAGGAGGGGAGAGGAAGAAAAGGGAGAGAAGAAAGGGTGAAGAGGAGAAACTCAGTAGAGAAATGAAGGGAAAGAGTTAGCCAGAAGGAGATGAGCAAACCAAGTGCCACCCTGATGCACCTCTATTCCCTCAAGCCCAGGATAGGATTAGGTCAAGGTCATGAAGGATGTATGGGAGTTCTCCATTTCTTTTTTATCCTGTCATTTGATGTCCCTCCTGGGAGAATGAAGCAGAAGTGAGATGTGAAAATCCAAGGGCTGAATACACGTGACCTGGACCAGAGGCCACTCTCTGCTTTTTCCCACTTGAAATTCAGAAGGAATTGGAGAGGTTGGAAACTTCCAGTCCTATTTGAGCCCCAGGACCATAGACCTGGGAAAGATGCCCTCCACTTTGCCCCACACCCAGTTTTAAGGGACCCCTTTCCTCCCTCCCTCTTCAGGACCTAGAAGAGAACCATACTTGATCCCTTGAAATACTGCCAACATCCCCTCAGTGTCTTTCTTATCCATAATGCCAGGCAGACTGGCAGAGTCTCACACACCAGACATGACCCTTCCTCTCGTCTTTGTTCTTGCAGCACAGCCTCCAAAGTGACAGAAAGTGAGTTTGTTTATTCCCTTCAGAAGAAGCATTTCAAGCCAACACAAAACCATGCTGAAGTCCCAGAGCAAGAACTCTGGGGTGTGGATCTCCCCAACCCGGCCCCATGGGTCCCCAGAGGGGCAGGCACTACTCACGCTGCTGGGGTGGAGCAGGGGCAAAGGCAGCAGCAGGAGTGGCACGAAGATGACCAGCAGCAGGTTTCTGGCCCGGAGAAGGCTCTTCAGCCAGCCCATCTTGGATTCGCTTTCCTCCTACTCCAGACAGACTTCTTGAATCTTTCTCGACTTCCCAGAGCCCTCTTTTGTAAGTGGCAGAATCTCAGGCCTCGGTTGGCACCAAAGAGTGGGCTTCAGTCTTAGGTAGGACTGGGGAGCGTAGTCTTATGTGCAGCAAACAGGGACTGGGCAAGCATGACCCAGGGGTGCATAATGGGGTTTTCAATCCTTTGCTTGCTTAGTGAGAAAGCACTTCATTCTAGGGCTTAGCCAAAGTCCCCTGAACCAAAAACCCAAGTTACACCTTGCTACTGCTATTCAGCCTTGAAAGAGTTATTGATTATCTAAAAGAAAGAAATCTCTCAGACGTGTGCTGTCTCCCCAATCATCTTCCCTCTCTGAAGTCCAAATTCGAGGCAGGATCAGTTTCACCTGTACTAATTTCTGGGAGAAATCAAGCACCTCCCACCCCTTACAGAAAAGTCCCCCCACCCCTGAGCAGACCAGGTGGGCTGCAGGACTGTCTCTGGACCTGGCACTTTAAGTCCCTTCCAACTTCTTTCAACCTGGCTTCCCACTTTGCCTTCGAGTCAGAACTTCCAAGATAGGGGTCAGGGAGGGGGGAAAATCCCCAAGACATTCCTCGTTGTCATGGGACAAAACCATGCTGGAGGCCCACCTTTAAGTTCATTCACCTATGGGAAGCCAGGCCTGGGAGGTGGCACCGCCCATTCTTCACAGCCAATCAGCACACCAGTAAGGCGGAGTCAGCATCTTTTTCAAAAAAACAGTTCTTGGTAGGTCCCAGCGGGTGGGTGGGGGAAACCTGCTGATTCTGCAAGACTCTGAGCCCTGTGCAAAGTTTTTTCTTTCCCAAACATCTGAGGATCTGGAGTGATCTTCTTAATCATTATGGATCTCTTCCCCAAGCTCTGCTGTAGATGCAGAGCATTCTATGGGATGACCCCAGCTGAGTAGTTCTTTTGGAAGAATTATTAATTTCTAGAGAAACTGCCCCAGAGTGCAAAAGAGTGAAGGCTTTCAGACTTTCACGTGGCATCATTTGCTTCCGCCACCTGGGTAAAAACAATGTGCTTATTCCAGCAGAAGAATTAGCGTTTAAGAAAGAGGACATAGCCTTTTAGAGAGAACTCTGGCAAAATCTAGATGCCAGCTTTATTTCTAGCCCCCCTTCAAGTTCAGATGCCAATGACCTTACTGCCTGGGATAAATGTTCAGATGTTTGTGTTCCCCACCCCACACACAAGAAAGGAGCAGCAGAAAGCTTTCTTTGGCTGGTATGCAGGATGGAGAGGCAGCGAAGGAGTTTATAAATTCAGGGATGAGACGTTGGCAACAGCTGGGCTCTGGGAATTTTGATTCCTACAGATCTGGAGAAGCTGTTAGTCTTTTCTCAGAAGGGATTTGTGTGTTTGGAACAGGAACGAAAGGGGAAAAGAATAAAAAAAAAAAGAAATGAAACGACAAATTCCAAATATTCTATAAATGAACGTTCTCAATAATATTGCCTCAGTACGAACTCTGATGAATTAAGGATTTTGCAATCTATATTTTCCATATTGAATTCTTAGGATGCAAGGAATGTCCTTCCCAGGCAGGCAGTTAAGTCAATTGGAAATGATTCTCTAGCTAAGGTGAGTCCAAAAATCGCGCCTTCCTTGGCATTTTTAAGGCCACATCCACTGATGTTTGGTGGACATTCCCTGTTAAGTGCCAGGGATTCAACCTGAGGCTTCCATAGGCAAAGAAGATGCCCCAACTCCTTTGAACCATGTTCCCTGTTTTTTTTTTTTCTTGATTCTTTTTGTCGGTGGAGCTATTTGGGTCAAACCCAGAGGTACTCAGGGGATACTTCTGGTTCTGTACTCTGGAGTCACTCCTGGTGGTGCTCAAGAGACCATATGTGGTGGCAAAGATCCAATTCAATCTGGTCACATGTAAGGAAGCACCTTAACTCCTGAAACATCTCTCTATACCCACATATACCTTAACTTTTTTTCTCCTTGTTTTTGGGTCACACCTGGCGGCACTCTGGGGTTACACCTGGCTCTGAGCTCAGAAATCGCTCCTGCCAGGCTCAGGGAACCATATGGGATGCCAGGAATCGTATCTGGGTGCTTCCCAAAATGGCCACGTTCAAGGCAAATGTCCTACCTCTGTGTAATTACTCTGGACCTCCATACCTTTACTTTGAAGACAGCCCAAGTTCCTATGACTTTCTGTTGCCCTTGTAAGATGTTTGTTAAAGAGTATCTATGTTGACTACTATTTAGTCTCATTTTTAGTACTGATTTTGAAACTCACATTGAATAATCATATGGATGATGTTTTGGTAGCAATTTTGTTTTGTCTTGGGGCCATACTCTGAGATGCTCAGTGGTTACTCTTGGCAGGTTTGGGGACCATATGGGATCCTGGGGATTAAACCTGGGTCTGCTGCACGCAAAGCAAGCACCCTGCTCACTCTACTATCTCTCTGATGTCAAGTAACAAATTTTGAAGAACTGAAACATCCGTGGATAATAAAGGAGTCAATATTCATTCTTGCACCCAGGAACCACTTACAGCTGCCTTGGTGAAATCATCTCGAGCTAAAGATTCCATGTATCTAGTGATTTCTATTGGGACATTTTTATAACACTGCTAGTGAATAATTTATCAAATCAAGCCAGATACGTCAGGTTAATTAACACTAATCTCAGTAGTTGTTCAAATTTCTATCCCTTTTCACACCATGAGAACTTTTGCCAGAATATAAACGCATGAAAAATGGAAGACAAATTCCACTTAGTCAATGTATTTAAAGTGGTGAAATGCTTAGAAACAAAACATAGAATGGTAATTCTCTAAGTACCTCCAGACCTGTCACACACCATGTGAATAAAAGTGAACTTAAACTACACACTTAAAAGTGGCTCAGATGATTCCTTCCATGTTGCTTTTTTTTTTTTTTTTTTTTTTTT
>PVKC010012322.1:0-24385 GCA_004027635.1 Crocidura indochinensis
TCCTCTCTCCCCCGTAATGGTTTTGCATTTGCCCCTTCTGGTTCCCATTTTTACACCAGAACAGGAGCCTATATTGGAGGTTTGGTTTTTGGCTTCCTGAAGATCTGTTATATGCAGGCTTGGTCATGTTCCTCTATACTGAGAATTCTTTTCTCCTCTTGCTTCTTTCCATTTTCTTTTTGATTTTGGGTTATACTTGTCTTTATCTGGGGCCCACTCCTGACTATTTACTTAGGAATTTACTTGCAGAAGTGTTCAGGTACACTATGGAGTACTGGGATCAAACTTGGGTCAGTGACATGCAAGGCAAATCACTACTTTACCTAGTGTACTAACTCTCCAGCCTGATACTTTTCTTCTTTCCCATTCCACTCTCTGCTGATGAGCCTAGTGTGACTTTTCTCTACCTCTATAGGGCAAGAGAAATTTACTGGTACCAATGGTTTTATATGCCAATCTGTATTTTGTTCTGTAGGCTTCTGGAGCATTATTCTCTATAGAACTGAATTCCTAATCACTATGTACAATATTCTGGAACCCAGTAGGCTGATTTTGTTTAGTACCTACCCATCACTAAATGGTTTCAGTCTACTTCTCATTTCAGAGATGGTCATTTTGCTTTTCAGCATAATCAGATGCATTTTGGTTGGTCTGCTTTTAAAGTGTCTTTTTAAGTCCACAGCAAATTTAAAAGGAATATCCTGAGATTTCTCAATAACTTCTCCCAAATATATGTAATCTCCCTCTCTATTCAAAAGCTGATTGCTTTTAAAACTTATTTTTCGAGTATATTTTCAATTTGCTACAGGGTTTCCTTGGTAAATATCTAATTTATTTTGAAAAGAGTATGAGTCTTTCCCATTCCATTTCCCAATTCAGAAGTAGAGACACCATCTATTTCAATCTACTTGTTTAATAAACACAAAAACTGAGGACTCAAAAGCAATGATGATAACACCAATGTCTCTCACTCAGGAAAGACCCAGGAATATAATCCCTCATTTAATACTCAAGCACTCTCTCATGCAGATTGTGATGTACCAATTATCTAGGACAGTTAATCCAGAAGAAAATATAAAGACAAAGGATTGACAGGAACTGAGACTTCCTCTGTTCCTATTCTCTGCTATCCCTGATTCCAAAAGTTTATCTTGAAGGAAACTCCTTAGAAAAAATAGAATCTGGAAGGTATGCTGCACTTAAAATGTGAAAAATGAAGTGTTTCCAGATATTCTGTTTATTTTTCCAAAAGACATAGGACTTCTTTTTATAAAACAAATACATGTTAGTATCTTAAGACATTTATTTACTAGGCCTATAATAAAAAAAGTGCATGTAAAAAGTGCATTTGATTTCAATAGAATATTAAGAAGCTAGATTAATTATGATGGCAGTGTTTCTTCTACAAGTTTTTAATCAATTTCTACTGAGTTTATATAAATTTAAAATTGTTTTCTGACCACCAAGAATGACTACGGGTTGGATAACTAGTATGCCTAGAGCCTTGAATTGGTCTTATGCCAAAATACCTTGAGGATAAGATCTCCCTGTTTTTAGGCAAAAGGTCTTTCCTTTCAATTCCATATTTTGCTGTGCATTTGCTAATGACACCTGTCACACACATTATTTTGTTTTATTTTAATTTTAGTGTTTCTCCCATCTCAAAAAAAGGGAGCTGAAGGAACTAGATCTTCAAATATTGTAGTAAAGACTTTATTGGTGATTCAATATTTTCACAAATATAATTGCTAATGAACTCTCAAAATAAATTGTTTTATCATTGGTTCACAATCTATAATTAGAACATTTTATACCAAGTACATATAAAAGCTATACTTTGTAAGAAAATCACATTATAGAAATAATTGGAAACATTAAATAACAAAAAGCTTTTTTAGTGTAAAAAACATATCTAGGATTTATGAAATTCTTTTTGTTTTGTTTTTTGTTGTTGTTTTATTTTGTGTTTTTGTTTTGGGGCCACACCCAGTGGCGCTCAGGGGTTACTCCTGGCTATGTGCTCAGAAATCACTCCTGGCTTGGGGGACCATATGGGATGCAGAGTGATCCAACTGGGGTCCCTCCTAGGATAGCATATGCAATGTAAAAGCTTGCATCACCGCTCTAGCCCCTATAAAACTCTTTTATTTTGGGGGGCAACACTAGACAGTGCTCAAAGGTAACTCTTGGTTCTGTGCTCAGAAATCATTCCTGGTAGATTTGGGGAACAATATAGGATTCTGGGGATTGGACCCACATTCGTCCTGGGTCACCTGCTTGCAAGGTAAATGCCTTATCACTGTACTATCACTCCGGCCCAGGATTTATAAAACTCTTAAAACATAGATAGAGATTAACCTAGTTTCAGAAATGGAAGCATCAGTAGGAGCAAAATTACAGAATTCAGTAAATAAAAAGATTGAAGGTATTATCAGAAATGCTTGCATGAATGACCTATTTGGGGACTACTTATGATTTTCACTGTAGGTCTGGATAAGACTTCTCCATTGCTCTTTGTTCAAACCTGTGCTAATATTGCTAAGTTCTATGACATAAAAAATATTGTTTCTAAATGATATACATAGATTTTGGACAAATAGCACAGAAGGGATGTTTCTTACATTGTACACAGACATTTTAGCTCAATCCCTAGCAGACCATATGGTACCCCAATACAACCAGGAGTTGATCTTTGAGTACAAAACCAGAAAAAAGCCCAGAGCACAGTTGTGTGTGATCCCAAAAAAAACCCAAACCCAAACCATTCAAACAATAAAAAGACGAAAACAATCAAACAATAAAATGATGTACATAAAAGTAGAATCATTCATTGTCACACTCTAACTACAGCATGTGAGTAGATGAAAAAGAAGCCTGCAAAAGAGACTGATTCATGTTTCTCCTTCACTGTGGGTAAATTTGTTTTAAAAAGTAAATAATGTTTTTAAATTTGTAAACTATTTGAGAGTTGGGGGAGAGCTATTGGCTACTTCCAGTTTTGTTCAGGGCTCATTCCTGGTTCTGTGATCATGGATCATTACTGACTGAAAACAGTGCCTGGAACCAGAAATGAGCTGATATTATCTCTGGCCTGCTCAAAAGAAATATGTTTGAGCAGTTTTATTATTTTTGACTTTATTTAAATACTGTCATTTATATAGTTTATGTAGAGTTATTTTGGGCATTCAATGGTACAGCACTAAACTCATCCCACTAATCCCAAAGTCTACCCCTTTATCTAATGTATATTGGTTATTACACCATACTACAACACAAAATTGCTCTTGCATCAATAACTTTACCTGTGTACGGTGTTGTTACTGGGATGGACATGGTGGTTCATTTCCACTGACTCTCTGAGATTGCACACCTTATGCTGGATTTTTGAGATCTGGACTAGTAAAATGTTTTTGAAAATTAAAAATAAATGTGAGTGATTAATTTGTGAAAACAACTTTAAATAATTGTAATTATTTTCTTACATTAAATTACTTTCTTTGTGATTGATATTGTCACCATCAAAATTAATGACTTGCTAAGGTGATTATTAAACATTAGTGGTTCTTGTATGTTATAAAAAATGGGGAAACCATTATATAAAGAAGTGATATTAACCTAAATTGCTGTTTTTGTACTTGCAGGTTTTAAATCCATTTTATGTATTCCAAGCATTTACACTAACATTGTGGCTGTCTCAAGGATACACAGAATATTCTGTGGCCATTATTATCCTGACTGTTTTGTCCATTATCTTAAGCGTGTATGATTTACGACAGGTAAGAAGTGAAATCTTGGTTGGATTCTCTATTGATTCTGGCCTTACCTAAAGCAAAATCTTGAAATTTCCATGAAATCAGGAGTTTTCTTTGTTAAACAGTCATAAAAAGGCAAAAATCAAGTATTTACTAAATCTGGGATTTTAGAAGGAGAGTTTCAGAAACACCATTTAGATTTAAACATCATTGCCAATTCTGATGATCAGATGAAGGCTTTCTTGAATGTGATGTTCTGAAGGAGTCTGAAGTTGTGCCTGAGCATGTGGACTGAATGTTGGGATGGTCCCAGTTTTAGAAGAATGAGGGATAACATCCTAGCCATGCACATTAGTCAAATACCTTTTCATTTACAGGGATTAAAACCCAACTTGAGATAAATAAAACAGCTCACATAAAAATTTTCAAGGCTGATTTTACTTTAGACATAAATGGATCCAGGTATTCAAATACTTATCAGGGAGTCTGTTTTTCTCTTTTAAGCTTACTTTACTACATGCTACTGAAATTAGAGACCGTTGCTGGTTTGCAAATTTCTCATTATCTGTCAGTACTGCTGAACTTGAAAGTAATGATTTCTCATTTTATACTATTTTATATTGCCACAACTTCCATGCATGACTAACGTTTAAAACAAGCATACTTATAAAATAATATTTGATTATATTCCTTATATACATCCCTTATATACAATGATTCTGCAATGTAATAAAGATGGACATTGCCAAGTAAATTTTTTTCAACACCCTTGATCTCAGATGAAGAGAGTGACATTCACTTTACTAATATTCATGTCAATATCCTTCAGAGATTCTTGGTGGATCAACTGGAATCAGAAAGTGGCAGTGCCAACATGATTTACTGTCTCTGAAACCTCTTTCTTTGTAGCTTTATTCAGCTATGCTCCTTTACCTTACAAAATATGCTATTTTCTTTTAGAGTTAAATCTTGTCCCATCATAGGGTCCAGTTAACTTTTTAACTATATTTTTAACTGTTTTATAATGTAAGCACAGTATTAATAAGACCATGATTTTAAAGAGTTTTACAACTTCATATTTACAATTACTTATAACCTCTTTTGGACTGACTGCCTGATTCCTTGACTTTTTTTTTTTGGTGTGTGGTTTTTGGGTCACACCCGGCAGTGCTCAGGGGTTACTCCTGGCTCCATGCTCAGAAATTGCTCCTGGCAGGCACGGGGGACCATATGGGGCACTGCGATTTGAACCGATGACCTTTTGCATGAAAGGCAAACGCCTTACCTCCATGCTATCTCCCGGGCCCCAACTTCTTTTTAAGATATATTCTCATTATAGTTCATTATTGTTCACTTAACATAATTGCCCCTCTATAATTATTTCAAAAGGTATTTTTTAAAAAAGGAAATTTGTCATGTAAATGATGAAAAATATTTTGAAATGTAACTTAGTTGAATACGTTGAACAGTTCCGTGGTCCTCTACATCTCAGCTGGCCAAAGTATTTTTTTTCAAAGGTCTTTTGCTACTTTATTTAAGATGCATTAGAATGAATCATGAGAAACTCACAAAGACTATCTCTAAGTTAGTACTTTATTTTTGACAATTTGATGGTAGAATTAGTTGCTTAGACATGAGGAACATTGGCACTTGTGTTAACCTGTCAACTATTGAAATGTTAAAACTATGCAGTCTCAAATTCATCTAAGAGAAAACTAAGATGTTTGGAGCTTGTTGCTAGTCACAAAAGACGGTTTGTGGCAATCTTTCTGGCACCTCATAAAAGAAAATAACTCTACTGTATGTGAATATTTACTTAGCACAACATCCTTTCCAAAGGAGTTCCAGAGCCAAGGTTGAAAGTCAAACGTAAGAGTGAGGGTCAATTTGGATTAGACCTGTGTGTACAGAAAACTTTGCCAGGACTCAGGTCTGTCAGTGTTAAAACTAACTTGATTGAAAGAGACCTTTTATACTTACTGCATTTCAATCAGTCAACAAATATTAAATATTAACATTGTCTCTAGTTTATGAGCTTATAAATATGAATTATGAGCTGTTTGATGAGTTATGAAAGTAAGGCAGTAGATACTTGAAGAATTTGAAAACAGGACCTGGAAATAAAATATTAAACAGAGATATGTGATATTGAAAAGTAAGTCACAGAAGGATTCTTTTTTTTTTATGACTGTGCTTCTGCAGAAGCACACAGGTGAACTCTGTGTATATGTGTGGGAAGGTGGAGGTAATGCAGACAGAACCAAGGGCATCACACATTCAAGGCAAATGCTCTACTGCTGAGCTATTGTTTCTACTTCTGGCAAATCCTGAACACACTAACAAAATTGTGAATGCAGACATCAGGACAATAAGAGATCTTACACATTCTGCTCAATTATGGCAGGAAACTAATTGTAATGTTTTACCAGTGTCATTTGATGAAGGAATATTATGAGGAGATCATATTGAATTTCTAGGTTCTGGTTTTGAAAGAAACTTTCCTTTAATGATATATTTAATTTGATACCCGAATGCCACCCATGATTTCTGGCTTTGGGTTTCATAAACCATCTCTGCATTCTCATAAATTTCCATTTCTGTTTAAATTAGCTTACTGAGATTCTGTCACCTGCAATCATATTTCCAAGTAGATTTGACCTTATTCTTTGGTGTGTTACATCTCCTAGACTATTTCTACATAATTTTTCCAACTTATATTCTGTCTCTGTTGTGCACATTTCCATCTGTATGCTTATGAAAATTTCAGTCTCTTAAAATTCATTTACAATATCTGTTTATTTAGAACTCAAGTAAACCTTTTTTCAAAAAATCCAAAAGAAATATAAAAATTTTGTCAGGAAATTAGGAGAAAGAAAAATACATTTGATTCTCTCTCTATATACATATATAAACAAATATCTATATATACATATATGCATATGTCTATGTCTATAGATATTTATGTATATATCTGTTTATTTATATATCTATATGTGTTTATATACCTACATTTATATAATTATTTAGATATCTATATATGTGTATTTATATATGTTATTTATATATATTTATTTATATATCTATAAACATAGATATAAGTTTATATATATATATGTACATATATATATAAACAGTTTTTGTAGTTGTTGAGCTCACCCAGTAATGCTCAAGGGTTATTCCTGTCCATTCAGGATCACTCCGAGTGGGGTTTATAGAATGTTATGGGATACTGGGGATTAAACCCAGGTTGGTTACATGCAAGGTAGGTCCCTAACGCGCTGCACTATCTCTTTAGCCCACAGAATCTATGTTCTCTTTATTTCAATATTTTAGTAAGATACTTTATTTGACATTTTGACCAAACAATAAACGTAACCAGGATATATAAGGTGTCTATACATTTATACGAGAGAGAAATACAATGCCTCTCTCAAAAACAGTAAGGGATGGGGACATTGGTGGCATGAAAGTTGCATGGGTGAAGGAGGATGTGCATTTTGTGACTGAAACTTAATTACTAACAAGTTTGTAAACATGGTGCTTAAATAAAAATCATTATAAACATTTATGAATTTCAAAACATGCTATTATATATTATTAAGGATTGAAATATTTATTACAAGGAATTCTAAGAAAGGATCAATTTAAACACTAAAATCCCAAATATATTTATTTTTTATTAATGTCATCATTTTTGAGATTATTTTTCACTATAGTTCATCAGGTGTACAAACATATTTATAACTTTATCTTGAGATTTATATATTCGTATGTTTTCTTACTCAATAGAATTTTACCATTATTTTTTCTTACTGAATAGGATCTTACCAAATAATCCATAAATTGCATTTTTCTTCATGATGCTTAATAATGGTCACACAGCAAGAAATAATTCCAAATCATCTCTAAAATTTTTTGTAAAACTCATTGTATCTGTTCATTCTATTATTTATGGAAAATCAGGACTTTCTTTAAAACATAGCTACTAACAGATTGAATTAAACACTCTGCATTGTGTACGTCCTTATATAGTACTATTTTTAGCAAAGCAATCTAAAAATAAGTTGCTGAAGCAAAGAATGTTATTTTGAGTTTAATAGGTGCTGCTATATTTCCTAAAAGAAATAACCCTTCTCCCATCAGCAACATACAACAGAATCTAATTTCCCAAATATACAAATCACTATCTAGTATTATACTAATATTTAAATGTTTCGATATGATACATTACATGTCCATTATATTTATGAGGAAATTTTATTTAAGTTTATTCAAATATTAACTTTATTTTTTATTTTAATATCAAATTTGAATAAAAAGTTTTTTTTAAATAGTTCAGGTTTTCTTTCTTTGCTTATAAAGATCTCAGAGTCAGAGAAGTAGTACAGTAGGTAAGGGGCTTGCCTTACATCTGACCAGCACAGTTTTGTTCTCAGGCTTTACATGTCCCCTGAGCCCCTCTAGGAGAGATCCCTGAAGAGGAAGACAATGGTTGGGTGTAGTTCCCAAACAAACCAAAGAAAGAAACAAAGTTCTCGTCTAACAAAATTCTATGCTTTCACTGTTTTCTATTTGCAATTTGCTAATCATCAATTTTTAAATCCTTACCAAAATTTAAACACTTAGGTTGTATATTTTAACAGAATCAGATGCAGTTGCTCAAGTCAGTCAGTAATTTGGAACTTCAGACTTTTGAAGTACTGGAAAATATTATTAAAAGAGAAGAAAGTAAAGCAGAACAGACACTAATCCCATTAGCAAACAGGATTTGTGAGAAACAAACAATCTTATCCAACCCAACCTGTCTGACATCTTATGCATACACTGGGACAGTTTCCTGAAACTTGATCTTCATTTCAGTCTAAGTGTTCAGTCATAAATATAAATTAGCACCCTACACTTTTCAATGGACTCCCACATTTAAATCTTGTGAGGTCAGCAAACTGCAAAATGATGCACATGTGGTTGTTACATTGTGCCTCTACCAGAGGCAGGATAGAGAGAGAGAGAAGAGATATAAGTTGGCCTGGTTATAGTCAGTAACAGTAGCTGTGGACCTCAGCTACGTTTTCTGATGCCAAGTCAAATAGATCAATCTCCAAGTAAACTATGAGTACTCTTGTGTAGTAAGTAATTAGTGGTACTTATTATGCTTATTATTTTTAACAAAAATTCAGAAGAGGAAGAGCTATTGGAATGGAAGGTAAAAAATGGAAGAAGTAGCCATTGCTAGATCTAAATTATTTTATAGAGCAGCTCTCAAGGATGCCATTATGTTCACTGACTTAAAGATCTAGCTAAAACACACACACACACACACCAGCACATACTTTTGAAAGTGATAACAAAGAATGTATTATCAGTATTGGTACAAAAAATTTCTGTCATAATTGCTAGCTCTATATCATGTAAGACAAAGAAAGCTTATTCTACTTTCTGTCAGCAAAGAGGCAAATCATTTCGCATTCTTTTTAAAAAGTTTGGTGACGGTGTGAGTGTAAAGATGAATATTGACCCATATTTACATTGATCTGTGTCAGACTCCACACTTGGTAGTTGGTGGCTGGAAGTAGTATTGGACTATCTGGCCCATAGTGCTTTGCTTTCAGTTATGCTTGAGTCAGACTCCAGAGACACTTGGGTTAATGCCCTCATTACTCATCTCTGGAGGAAAACCAGCCACAGCAGACACAAGGACACACAGAGCAACAGATGCTGATTAATAACAATATGCAAATTAGCCGCGGAAACTGATCCTGATCCCACTGAATAGGGATTGTAGAAACCAGAGGGGGCCTAATGAAACTCAGCATTGAGCTTCAAAATTACGGCAAGCATCACAGCTTGCTCTGGCTCTCACCAAGCTGGTTGGTTGTCATAGAAACTCCTGTTTGTAGAGTTTTTGAGTAGATTCCTTTAAAGAAGATGCCCACATTACCTTACTCTAGTGCTTTTGGGAGAATTATTTAGTATTCTTTTTAAATAAATACTTGCAGAGGACCTACTATGTGATAAACTCAGGCATATAAAGATGTTTTCTGGGTGTTTCTTCAAACTGCTTCTCGGGGAAAACTATAGAACAACAACAAAAACAACAACAACAACAAAAAGAAAACCCAGCTGTAATGTAATTCGATTAATATGCTAGCAAAAAGAAAGCAAACAGAACAATTTATCCTGGAGATGTTAGGGGTTTATTGAGTAGAGGTCACGTTTAAGCTGGTTTAATGTGAAGGATTAGGAAGATTTTTTTTTTTTGAGTAAAAAACTGGAGTAGACAGTCTAAAGACTTTGCTTTGGCAAAAGCATAAGATTGTGACAGGTTTCCCAGAATGCTAAGTTTGATAAACAAATCCCACTTTATGCCATAAGGAATTTTGAGAATTATAGTCAAACATTATTAATTTACACTTTACCGCTTGCAAATGTATTGAGTATCATCCACTTAAGCTGAGATTATCATAGCCCTGACTGAAAGAGTTCACTAAGCAAGAAAATAGGGAAATTTATGTAGAAAGATGTTTAATGTTCCTCTTACTAACAGAAAAAAAAGCTACTTTCAAACACTTAAGAAGAACATATTCGTCAATAGAAAGACTTTAGAATCAGAAAAGCATGGTTTTAATTGCTAAGTTTAATATTTAGTAAATAAAAATTGTGGGTAAATTACTCTAACATTTCAAGCCCTTGATTTTTAGTTAGTTGGTTTTATTGTTCATATGAATGTTAAAAATAATTTTTTCCATCGACTATTATTTATAAAATTTTGGCAGTGTGTTTTATAAGACTTTTAATAGTTTCAGGTATACAGTGTTCCCATTCAAATCCATCAGCATCCCTCTACCAGTCATCCTAGGTTCTATCTCTCTCCTGTCTCTTTAATATAATACTTTTAAAATTAATTATTCTAAATTAATTATTATAGTTTGGGTCAGATTCTTTCCTTATCTCTTCCCTACCAAAATGCAACTATCCCTTTCTCTGGTGTTCTCATTTCCTTGGTCCAGGTCCAAGAGTATGTGGTCATTTTGTATTTTCTGTTACCTTGTCTTGTTTCTCTTTATACTACAGATAAGTGAGAATATCTAGTATTTGTCCTCTTCCCTACTTCATTTAATATGATACCCTTCAATTCCATCCAAAGTGTCACAAATTGCTTTATTTCATCTTCAAATATTATTTTGAGGATTGAGAATGAAACCATATATTCTAAGGGATAGATACAATAGTCTATAACACATAGTAGAAGCTTAGTTTTATATATATATATATATATATATATTTAAAAAATTTATCACTGGAGTAATTTCTATACCTTGGATATGCCTTTCTTTGAAGGAAAGTACGTTTTAAAGATAAATTTGATGAAAAATAAGTCAATAATATACAATGTAGAACATGAAGGAAATTTGAAGCAAACCAATTTAATTCCAGCCATTTACAGAGTTGATAGTTAACCTACAAAGTAATTTCTAATATGCAAGTACTGAATTGGTCAGTGGGTAAGTCTGACACACAGTTTGATGGTCCTGTCTGAAATGATGATTTATTAATTTTAACATGTATACTCCAATAGGCATATTTCAAAAAGTCAAGTTAGCACTTCCTGAGCAGCAATACCTACCAAGAAGTAATGTAACTGCTTCCACTCAATTGATCCAAATAATTAAAGTTTAACATTTCATGCAAAATTGAAGTAAATAATAATTTTTCTATATAAATATGTATGTAGAATTTGTTATGTTCCCTCAAGAGGAAAGTCGGATAATTATATGCAATATTTGAGCTTGGTAACATTTATAACGTCAAGTATTATCAATAGAAGATAGAAACAATTTATTCTAAAATATGAAAAAGTTTATAATTGAAATAATTCAGCTGTGTTTACTGTTAACAGTATTTAGATCTCTCCTTATCCATGTAACTGACATCCAGACAGAGAAAAATCTTTAATCTCCTTGTATTTCCACCTGGTTTGACTTGATTCTTCTCTCAGTAGATATGCCTCAAAAGTCCTAATAGGGAGCTTTGTAAACAAAACCACCCTTTCACTTCTGCCTTGTTTTACCTTGAGTTATCCTAGAAGATGATGCTGCTTCCTCTATTTAAATCTGCATCCAGGCCCTAAGTTTTGCACAGGGTCATATCTTAATTATTTCTACCTCTAGAAATAGAAATAAATAAATAGAAATAGACTCTAAAATAAATAGAAATAGAAATAAACCTCCTCAACTGATGAACTCACATTGTTTTTGAAAAATGATTTTCTTATTCATTATTATACTCATTGAGCTATTATCATAGCCATGAGTATTATTAATAGGCATACCTATAATAATTGTTAATTAACCCAAAGAACCTTTCAGATAGGTATGATTATTATCTCCACTTTCAGATGAGAAAAAGAGATTTAACCTTTTCAGGGTAGAACCTGAAGAGAGAAGTAGAATTGTGATTATCCATGTGAAAACTTGCCAGTTCATCAAGTATGACTGCTCTACATGTAATCAAAGCACAGTCTAAATATTCACAAGTTCTCATAATAGAAAGTCATTTATAGATCAAAATCAGCTCCATTGTTTTCCAAAGGAACAGAGATGAAAATGGAGAAGGTAAACTATTATTAGTCTACTTCTTCATATTAATGGATTATTTAAATGAAGCCCTACTTTCTTATAAACTTGATGGGCATGGGCTGGGTATTGGTTTTCTTGGAATTTAACTATTATTGAACAAGTGAATGGATTTTCTACTCCAAATAAGGGTTTGGTGGGTTTAGGACTAGTGTAGAAAAGCTACAGAATCAAATCAGAGCTTTAATCTGCCTGGAACTGTTTGACTCTGAAGGTAGATATAGCATTTACTTTATTGAGATGGCAGTTTTGAGGCTATAGAACTTCTAATATTAAAATGTTGACTTTAACTTGGTAGCAATCAGTGAAGCTGCACAAACTGGTAGAGGATCACAACAAAGTCCAGGTTACAATCACCGTTAATGGCAAAGGTAAGTATTATGTTCTGCTACCTTCAGAATCCTACTATTTCAGGGTGGAATCAGTCTTATCTGTTATTATTAGTCAAGAAAAATGGAATTTTTAATTGAATTCAGGGTTGGAGCTAAAGTTAAGCATATGAGAAGAAAAGTAAGGTCTAAGGTACAAAAATGTTCAGTTGCTTGTATCTCTTTTAAATGCTTGTCTCTCTCCCCCACGAGGCCCTGAGAATAAATGCCTCATTAAATTTGTGTGTTACCTATTTCTCACGCCTCACCCATATGCCAGTCCAGGCTCCTATCTAATATCTTGGTTACTTCAAATACCATCAGCTCTTCTTCTGGCACTCATTTGAATGTCACCTTGTAAGTCTTCTTACTTCTTTATTTCCCCAACTTATCATACCAAGTAGCCCTTGCATCACACATTGCAAGGGTTTTTGTTTATTTGGAATGTAGGTTTGAGTGAGTTGTAAATCTGAATTAGTGTTTTTGTGCTGAGTGAGAAGCTGCTCTCTGGGGCAGTAGAAGTTATCTGGCTGGCTTACCCTAAGTATGAATTCAAGAGTAAAGTGGTAGAAAGGGCCAGAAAACCAGTCAAGTAGAGTAGGAAACATCAAAAACACAGTCCATAACAGGCAACTGCCTTTAAATATCATCTGTGGGCAGAGCATTGTCACAAGTACCAGGAAGAAGGTAGAATCTTGATGCTGACTTAATATATTGTTATGATCAAGGAAACAACATCCCATCTAGTTCTCTGGAAAATTGTAGTTAAGAGAATCAGGCTTAAATCAAGTAAGTGAACATGCAGGGTAGTTCTTGACCACTAGGTTGATAAAGAGTTCTCAGTCACTTTTATTCTTAAGTTAAAAAAAAGGCAGGTTCACTTATTTACAGAAATTTTGTTGTTGTGTAGGTTTGCAGGAGCTGGAATCCCGTCTCTTGGTTCCTGGAGATGTTCTTATTCTTCCAGGAAAGTTATCATTGCCGTGTGATGCTATTTTGATTGATGGAAGCTGTGTGGTGAATGAAGGCATGCTCACAGGTAGGCAATTGTCATGAGCAAATACCCAACAAATTTATTCTATCAAACATGAGATCAAGTATTAGCAAAATAGGGGCCCGGGAGATAGCATGGAGGTAAGGCGTTTGCCTTTCATGCAAAAGGTCATCGGTTCGAATCCCGGTGCCCCATATGGTCCCCTGTGCCTGCCAGGAGCAATTTCTGAGCATGGAACCAGGAGTAACCCCTGAGCACTGCCGGGTGTGACCCCCCCAAAAAAAGTATTAGCAAAATAGATGAATGAATAAATACATTAGATAAACAAATATATACATTTGTTTCCACATAAGTGAATGCAAACTTGTTTTAAAAAGAATAGAAAGAAAATAAAAAATAGAGGAAAGAAAATTTAAAAGGGAGGAAAGTAAAAAAGTATAGTACAAGCTAATTTGTAAAAATTATTCTATCTCTAATGAATTTAAGACAATAGCAGAAGATTTAGTAAGCTCTTGTTTTCAGTTGTCAATTCTGTTATATTGCTTGTTTCTAAATATTAAATGACCTCAATTACACATTGACATCTAGGTTGATATGCTCCTAAAGGGATGACAGAATCAAACAAAGAAAGCTGCTCAGGAATTCAAAGCATTTTTACTAATATTTTGGTTTGGGGTGGGGGACATGTTCTCAGCTGTCAGGCCTCCCAGAAGAAGGAAAGTGTATGTGGGGATGGGGTGCAAGTATTGAAATAAATCAAGTTTGGTCAGATTGGTGTCTCTAAAGAAAATCATTGAGGAGGGGCTGGAGGGATAGCATGGAGATAGGGCATTTGCCTTGCATGCAGAAGGCCTGTGGTTCAAATCCCGGCATCCCATATAGTACCCCGAACCTGCCAGGAGCGATATCGGAGCAGAGAGTCAGGAGTAATCCCTGACAGCTGCCGGGTGTGACCCCAAAACCAAAACCAAAACAAATAAAAAACAACAACAGCAAAACAAAAACAAATAAAGAAAATCTTAGAGACATGGTGAGGTAGGGCCAAAAGTAAATGGTAATGATAGGTGATGGATGCAGCAGGCATGGATTCTCCAGGCAGTGGACTTGGTCCACCCTATCCTTCCAAGATTGCCGTCTTTTGGCAGCATGGCTTGTGTACCCATGATTTTCATGACTTGGTTTCTATATCTTTCAAGAAAAGGGTGAGTCTATGGAGCTGACCTTGTGCAGACATAGCAACTGTGTTTCTTGACATCCCCCCAAAAACTCCTATTGTATGCAGATACTTCTTTAACAACTATTGATCCTGCACAAGCACAAAACAAGACAAAAAGTCTAAGATAGCACACAGTAGTTCTTTGCTAGATGAATTGTGGTGCTGAGAATTTAATGGAGGGCAAAAGACTTCTTTAATCTCAGGGTGTATAAAATAATAGTTTATATACACATCCAAGTAAAACCATATAAAGCATAAACTCACATATCAGGGAACCCTGTGCTCTATTAATGGAAAACAGCCCTAGTTTTCCTGAGAAAGGAGAATGAATTGAACCTTTACGTGAAATCAGTATAAAAGTTATGATCTTTAGTGTCATCTCTCCAATTTATTTCACTAATTGAAAAATCATTTTTCTATTTATGGTTTGCAGAATCTTCATACTATTGAAAAATATTACTTAGACAACAAAAAACATAATATATAAGGACAAAAGAGATAATATAGCTAGGAAAAAGGTCTATCTTTTTTCAGAGGTGTGATATATGAACATTTCCTCCCTTTCAGTAGAGTCTTTTTATTTTAGCCCTTGTTTTCTGTTTGTTTGCTTTTGGAGAGAGGTAGGATGCTTGTTTTGCTTGCAGGTGTTCCAGGTTTAATTCCTTAAACCACATACAGTCCCCCAAGCCTTACCAGAAATGATTCCTAAGTAGTAAGCCCTGACAACATCAGAATATGGTCCCCAAAGCACAAACAATTTAACAAAACACACACACACACAACATAGTACAGAGAAAACAATAGACTACATAGCAGCACACACATATAAATAGAAACACTTGACAGTTTTCTTATGTTTACATATTGTTGTAGTTTCTGTTTCCAAACAGTGCAAAGACACACAAAGGCATACCCAGTATTCAACATCACCCAAATGTAAAGGAAGTCATTATCTATTCCAATACAAATTGTTCAACACAGATTTCACATTAAAAATGAGTCTGTTTAATTTAAAATCGAGACAAGAAAATGTTGTAAACATAAATATGCACAGTGTAATTACAAAATACTCCTTTAATGTGTTGAAATCTAACGGCTTTATAATGATAGTGATGAGGATTTGCATATTGATCATATCTTTCATTCAGAATGTTGCCATAGTACCAATGTGCATGCAATATGTAAGCTTCAGAAATACTGGGCCCTTTACTCAAAGACAGCAACTATCTCACACTTCCCAGCAGCATGATGCTGAATAGCAGCTTATCTCAGTGGCAGCAAGAACATTTTTATGAAAACATGTAGAGAGGAGAGTCCAAAAGGGTTCAGTGCATTGGGCCTTTGTAGTGCACAGTCTTGCCTTCATTCTCAGAAACACACGAAAAATTCCAGAGAGGTGGAAATGCTGAACAATGTTGCCTTTCTACACATACACAGTGTTAACCTAAAATAAAAAAGGTAGTTCTTTGGATATTATTGGAAAAATAACATCCTATCCCTAATATTTTATTGTATCATACTCTCAGGGAGTGCCTTTAACCTATGTCCATAGGTTCCCTGATTGCCTGCCACTCCTATTCATACCTTGCTTGGTCAATTCAATTCTGTAGACAGATTTATAGGGCTATTTTTACTGGGCATTGTCTATCCCTTACTTGGTTTTCTCAGACCTCACCAATGAATGACATCATATATTCTTGTCCTTCTAACTCACTTCACTATGACTGATAGTCTCCAGTTCTAAGTTGCAGAAAAATATAAAATATTTTATATTTTCCAAATATTAATTTAATTTTAATTGACACTGTGATTCACAAAGATGCCAACAATAAGGTTTCAGGCATGTAGTGTTGCCCACTCCAATCCACCACTGGTCACTATGTCCCTCAACCAAAGATCTCTTGCACATCCTAATCTGTTTCCTTGAAAGATACATTAAAAAACTTTTTATTTAAAGCATTTAAATTTACAACATTATTGTAGTTGTGATTTAGGAAGTTATTCATAGTTGCATTTTGGACATACATCATTTCAGCACCAAGTCCACCACCAGTGTCAACTTCCCTTCACTAATGTTCCCAGGGTTCATTCCATCCCTGCCTCACTCTCTGAGCCCACCATAGTAAAAGACATCATTTTTTTGGGGGGGGAGGTTTTGGGCCACACCCAGTGACGCTCAGGGGTTACTCCTGGCTATGCACTCAGAAGTTGCTTCTGGCTTGGGGGACCATATGGAAGCCGGGGGATGGAACCGCGGTCCGTCCAAGGCTAGCGCAGGCAAGGCAGGCACCTTACCTCCAGCGCCACCGCCCAGCCCCCAAAAGACATCATTTTAAGTTTGGTTGTTAACATTTGGATTTTATGATTTCAGCGTTGTTGACTTCATGGTTTGGATATTTAGCTCTTTACATTTTAAACACTCAATGTTCCTTATTCTCCTTGACGCTACACACAATTATTTCACATCTGTTTCTTCACTTATCCTCACTATATACTATGGCCGAGTGTTCTAGAGAACTCCCATTTAAACCATCATGTTTCCTCATACAAGTATTCTAAATACCACATATAAGTGATATATCCTGCATTTATCCTTCTTCTTCTGGCTTATTTTATTTAACTTGATATATTCCAATTCCATCCATATATCAATGAGTTGCATGATTGCATCATTCCTTATATAACATATAGAAGTTCTGTTTTTAATTTTTTAAGAATGTGCATGTATTTTCTATAGAGGCTGAATCAAATAATGATACCATCAATAGAGAGTCTGAGTTGAATCTTTTCACCTCATTCTTACCAGCACTGATTGTTTCCTGGGTTTTTAATAGAGGTTATTTATATTGATGTGAGTTGATATCTCATTGTTAATTTGATTTTCATTGTTTTGATAATCAGTGATGATGAACACCTTTTCATAAATCTATGGGCCATTTGTATATATTCTTTGAGGAATTAATCCTCTTATTTCCTCTTCACCTTTCTTGATGAGATTGTTTTTTATTATTAAGTTGTTTGAATGATTTATAAATTTGAATATTAGGCCTTTCAGAAGTGTAATGTGAGAATGTTCTCTCCCTTTGAGTTGAGTCTTTTTATTTTATCCACTGTGGGATTTATTGTTGGTTTTGTTTTTATTTTTTAATTGTTGTGAGTTGTTATTGTTTTATGTTTGTTTGCAGTGCAAAATTTTGTAGCTTAATATTTTCCTATTTTAATGTCTTTAATTTACTTGCATTTTTGTGTTAGGGGCTATACCAGACTATACTCAGGGTTAACACTGGAGTCTGTCTGTGTTCTAGGTTTCTCTTTCCACACACACAAAATGCAGCTAAGTACCATCAGGCTCTGAAGGCTTTATTATAGAACCTACGTACATCCCCAATTCATGTGCTTATTTGTGGGAAGGACACTGATTAAACAATAAGATTAGATTTAGATTTTTGAAACTATAAATGTATTTTTGAAGTACTAGTCTACAGGTATGACTCATAGGTTTGTTCCCATGTGTAAAATATTCTTTCATTTATATAAAAAAGTAGAAAATATCTGTAGCATCTCTATAAGAATTTATATTTACAAATAACATAAGCTTTTGCTTATGATGGCACAAAACAAACTTGATCACAAGTTGAAATTCTAATAACCCATTTACAAATGCAGAAACTATGGTAAAAGGAGACTTGCTCAGTCAGCAGAGGAAAGAATCAGACTTCGCAGTGGAATTTGCTTTGAGATACAAGGAACTGTGTGAGGGAAAAGATGATGACTGTAATCTTAGGCATCACCTGTTCTTTTTGTATTGTGTAATCAAATTGGGTTACATGTTCCTTATAGGATCTTCTTAATCTCATCCCATTGCCATAAATGTACGTACCTATGTAAGAAACTTTGTTTTTATTGACTCTACATGTATACTGAATCCTTAAAAGACTGCAATATGAAGTATCTGACAAATGAAATAACTCTGCCTATGAACAGGTCCTCCCCATTGTAGCTTGGTCACCCCAAATTGTGCAAGACTCTGACAAGTGTGATTAGTCTGTGGCTACTCTCTTTCTGTTGTTCTCACTTCATTCATGGCTTGAGTGACTTCCTAGTATAAATCTATCCACCTAACAAGTAAGTGGACCTTGTTGCCTTCTACCTTTTAGAATGTCTCCACATCCATTTATTCTATATTGAAGTATCCCACCTTTTATTTAGGAGCATACGACATGTAGATTTCCTTTGAATTGTCTATTTTTTGGGGGGGGGTCACACCCGGCAGTGCTCAGGGGTTACACCTGACTCCATGCTCAGAAATTGCTTCTGGCAGGCACGGGGGACCATATGGGGCACCAGGATTTGAACCGATGACCTTTTTCATGAAAGGCAAATGCCTTACCTCCATGCTATCTCTGAATTGTCTATTTTTTTTAATCCAGGTAATATCATTTATCTAAAATAAAACAGGAAAGGAACGGTTTGGTGAATATGATAGATTTTGTTCTTTTTTAAGTTATCACTAATATCCATGATAAAATTCCAAATGACTATTAAAATTTAAAATTAGTAATTAACTAGTTATTCTAACCTTTGCTTTTCTGCCTCGCAAGCCATTAATTCCTGTCCAGCTCTATCGCCTCACAAAGTAGTCAGTATCAAAAGGAAATGTGATGCATGGAAAAGCTATTATTATTTTGACATTTCTCCTTCACACACTAGTTAAATTTTTGCAGTTCTCATATGTATTAGGCCATGGCCAATACTATATACACATTTTAATACACTTTGCAACTCTATAACATATGAAAAATCTAAGGTCTAGAAAGTGTATATAATTACCCAGGGCAACACAGCTATAAAGCAGCAAAGCTGAGATTTCAATTCATTTGTCCAGTAGTTCATTTGTTACTTCCATGAATGTCTATTTTAGATGCTGGTGGTACTGAAGTTGACAATATATTATATATGCCCTCACAAATCGGGCATTACAGTATGGGTAGAGAAAATATGAGTATTCTATGACATATATTACAACAGTAAAATGTTCTATGAAGAAAACAAAGCACTTAAACCAAGGGGTTGGTTAACTTGATGTTCCCAGATCCTATTTTGTAACTGCTGTTTTATTATTTTTAGCATTTTATTTATTTATTGTATTTTATATTTTTGGCTTTGGTAAGATGCTTGTCAGTAATCAGGGGTTACTTTTGGTTGTGCTCATAGGAGTAAAAATTCTGAGGTTTTAACCCAGGTACATTATTTGTGAGGCGAACGTGATAACCTCTACACTATGGAAACTCCTCCCAGATACGTTATTTGTTTGCAAATCATGAACTCTCGCCCTTTGACCTATCTCCCCAACTCAAATCTAGAGGTTTAAAGGGTAATTTTCAGTATATTCGAATATTTTTTGCAAGGCAAATGCCCTGCCCTCTCTCTATCCCAGATTCTGCTATTTAAAAAGTTATCTTTATTTGAGCACCATGGCTACAAACATGTTCCTAGTTGGGGTTCAGTCATCAAAAGTACACCCCCTTTTGCCAATACAACCTTTCTACCACCAAAGCCCCCCATATCTCTCTTCCGCAACCCACTCCCTATTCCAAGACAGGAATTCTATTTCTCTCATTCACTATTACTGTCACGATACTTGTTAGTGTAATTATTTCTCTAATTGCACTCACCACTCTTCGTGGTAAGCTTCATATCATGGGCCGGACCCTCCATCCCTCATCTTCATTGTCTCTGAGTATTATTACTATACTGTCTTTTATTTTTCTTAAATCCCACAAATGAGTGAGACTATTCTATGACTATCTCTTTCCCTCTGACTTAGTTCACTCAGCATAATAGTTTCCATGTCCATCCGTGTATAGGAAAATGCCATGAGTTCATTTTTTTCTGATGGCCGAATAGTATTCCAGTATTCCTTTTGGTATATGTACCACAGTTTCTTTAACTACTCATCTATTGTCAGACATCTGGGTTGTTCTCCAGATTCTGGCTACTGTAAATATCACTGCAATGAATATAGGGGTGCAGAAGGCATTTTTGTATTGTGTTTTTGTGTTCTAGGAGTGGTATAGGTGGGTCATATGGGAGTTCAATTTTCAGTTTTTTGAGGAATCTCCATATTGTTTTCCATAAAGGCTGGATTAGATGACATTCCTACCAACATTGAATGAGACTTCCTTTTTCCCAACATCCCCATTAGTTAGCACTGATTATTCTTTTTTTCCCCCGAAGACAACAAAACAAATGTTTATTGAACAAATACAATAATGTGATTTGCTTATAAAATATGTACTCCAGTGGGGCTGGCGGTATAGCATAGAGGTAGGGCATTTGCCTTGCACACAAAAGGACCATGGTTCAAATTCCAGCATCCCATATGGTCCCCTGAGCCTGCCAGGAGTGATTTCTGAGAGCAGAGCCAGGAGTAATCCTTGAGAGCTGCCAGGTGTGACTCACTCCAAAAAAGTATTCCAGAGACATAGCCACATTAAATCATCCTTTATTAAAACCAATTTTTTTGTTTTCTTCCAAGAAAAGTTATTTATTCATACATAACTAACATCTTCACAAAATTAAGTATGCTTTTCTAGTTATAAATATCTATATCTATGGTCCAGTCTCAAGATATTTTCTACTAATAGTTAAAGAGCTTAAAAAAGTCCAATCCAATGGTTTCCTAGAGTAAATATCTTCCAGAAATTTTTAACCTCATAAATAATCATGCACACACATATATGGCTATGTTTTTGACCATAAGCCATAAATGGTATGCTTAGAACCTATCCTGTGCTCTGAACATTCTTGGAGCTCAGGGGAAATGTGCTGAAAATTGAACTCGGTAACTGGCATATTGGTAAGTATTCTACTTACTTTAATATCTCTACAGCTCCTTAATTAATTCTTACAAATGTTTTATATACCATATAGTTAAGAGTATATATTTTTATATTTTAGTGACAAATTTTATTTTATTTATAGTACATTTTGCCTTTTATTATATAAGACCTTACCTTTACATACCCTGGTATCTTTTATTTTATTTGTCAGACAGCTACATATATAATTTTAATAGTTTTTTTTTGCCTGAGACATTAAGCTAAAGGTTAAACTTCTTTTTTAAAAACTATATCTTTATTTAAGCATCATGATTACAAACATTTTTTTTTGTTTTTGTTTTTGGGCCACACCCGGTGACGCTCAGGGGTTACTCCTGGCTATTCGCTCAGAAGTTGTTCCTGGCAGGCACGGGGGACCATATGGGGAACCAGGGGATCGAACCATGGTCTGTCCTAGGTTAGCGCAGGCACCTTATCTCCAGTGCCACCACCCGGCCCCACAAACATGTTTTTTGTTATGTGTCCTAGTCTCTGTGGCATGAGATAGTGCCTCATTATTGTTTTGATTTGCATCTACCTGATGATCAGTAACGTGGAACATGTTTTCATGTGTTTTTCAGCCATTTGTAGTTCTTCTTTGAGGAAGTATCTATTCATTTCTTCTCCCCAGTTTTTGATAGGGTTAGGTCTTTTATTCTTGTTAAGATCTGTCAGTACTTTTTATATCTTAGATATTATCCCCTTATTTAACGGGTATTGGTGAATAGTTTCTCCCATTTTGTGGGTGGGCTTTGTATCCTATTCACTATTTCCATTGAGGTGCTGAATCTTATCAATTTTATATAGTTTCATTTTTTTTTATCTCTGCTTCCACTTGTTTGGACAGTGGTGTTTCCTCGTGAAAGATGCCTTTAGTCTCAAAGTTATGGAGTGTTTCACCTATGTGTTCTTCTATATACCTCTGGTTCTGGGTCTGATAAGGTCTTTAATCTACTTGTATTTGATCTTTTTGCATATAGTAATCTGCAAGTGGTGATCAGGGGTCTCAAATTCAATTTACCTGGGGGCCTCAGGAGGCAAAGTCGAGATGATCATTGAGTGCAAAGTCAGTAGTAAGCCTTGAACACTAGGGGGTGTTACCCAAACAACTAAAACAAAACAAACAAAAAAAGATTCCTCTAGGGCAGGACCACAAAATGTTGTATGATTGTAACTGATTGTATGTCTGGGGAACATTCTCGAATATTCAAGTCTATTCCATTGACCTGAAAGTCTGTCGTTTTTCCAATACTATGCTGTTTTAATGACTGACTATTGCTTTGTAATACAATTTAAAGTCGGGGAAAATGATGCTCCCATCTTCTTTTTTTTTTGTGTGTGTGTGTGGTTTTTGGGTCACACCCGGCAGTGCTCAGGGGTTCCTCCTGGCTCCATGCTCAGAAATTGCTCCTGGCAGGCACGGGGGACCATATGGGGCACCGGGATTCGAACCGATGACCTTTTGCATGAAAGGCAAACGCCTTACCTCCATGCTATCTCCCATCTTCTTTTTCCTAAGGGTTGTGTTAGCTATTTGTGGATGTTCCAGAATTGTCCCAAATGAATTCCAAATGAATTTTTGAAGTGTTTGATTTACTTTTTGAGCAATTTTTGAAGTACTTTTTGAATATCCTTAGAGGGATTGTATTAAATCTGTATAATGCTTTGGAAATAATTGCAATTTTAATGATGTTAATCCTCCCAATCTCTGAACAGGTATGTGTCTCCTTTGTGTTCTCTTTTATTTCTTGAAATAGGATTTTGTTGTTTTCTTTGTATAGGACCTTAACCTCTTTAGTGAAGTCGAGTTCATGATATTTGAATTTCTGTGGCGCTAATATGAATGGGATTTTTTAAATGTCCATTTCTTCTATACCATTATTTGTGCATATGAAAGCCATTGACTTTTGCACATTAATATTGTAGCCTGCCACTTTGTTATATGATTCTATTGTTTTTAGAAGCTTTTAGATAGAATATTTCAGTTTTCTAAATATAGTAATCTGCAAGTGGTGATAGTTTAACTTCTTTCTTTCCTATTTGGGTGCCCTTGATATAGTTTTCTTGACTAATTTCAATGGCAAGTACTTCCAGTACTTAAATAAGAATGATAAGAGGGGACAAACTTTTCTTGTACCAGATTTTAAAGGAAAGGCTTTTATTATTATTTCCATTGAGTGTAATGTTTGCCATTGGCTTGTAGTAAACGGCCTTGAATATATTGAGAAAAATTTCTTATATTCGTATCTTGTGAGAGTTATTCTTTTTTTATTATCAACGGGTGTTAGACCTCATCAAATGTTTTCACTACATCTACTGTTATGATACGTGGTGTTTATTTTTTCTTTTGTTGTCATGATGTGTTATGTTGATTGATTTGCACACATTAAATCATTCCTGGAATGAAACCTACTTAGTCATGGTGTATGACCTTCTTGATGAAGCTTTGGATCTGATTTCCTAAAATTTCTTTCTTTCTTTCTTTCTTTCTTTCTTTCTTTCTTTCTTTCTTTCTTTCTTTCTTTCTTTCTTTCTTTCTTT
>PVKC010012323.1:0-23864 GCA_004027635.1 Crocidura indochinensis
TCCCCTTCCCAGCACCCCAAAAATAATAGTACAAGGAAAAGCTATGCATAGCTGTGATTGTATTTTCTTTAAACTTTTAAAACTCACAAGTCATTAACAATTTGCCATTTAGTACACCTTATGCTAATTTTCCTCCATTTTCCGACTGTTAGATGTAAGTTAAAAATCCTTCTGGAGCAGATACATTTTGTTTCTTTATTGAATTTTATTTTAGACACCATGTTTTACATATATAGGGCATCTCCAGGAGGGACCTCTCACTAAAAAGTGAGATTAATCAGTCTTTAAATGCTGTTGATAATAAGATTTTATTCATAGCACAATCCGGCATCAAATTTAAAGACATTACGCACATCCTGCTCTATCCCATATTTAAAATTTTGTTTTGTTTTTGTTCTTTTAATTGTCCTTTTTATTTTACTACCATTTTTTTTAAAAATCACTTGTCAATTGAAAATAAAAGAATACCAACCATAATAGATAATATTTTTTTCTTTGTTTTTGTTTTCTTGGGGCTATACCCAGTTACACTCAGGGGTTACTCCTGACTCTGCACTCAAAATTCTCCCCTGGCTTTGGGGGAACATATGGGATGCTGAGGATAGAACCCTGATTCATCCTGGGTCACCGCATGCAAGGCTAATGCCCTGCCGCTGAGCTATACCTCTGGCCCCCATAATAGGTAATATTTATAGGGAAATATTTGTTCAATTAATCATTAATATATATTTGTCTCACATAATTGAACACACAAAATTTTAGGTAGCATATCTTAATTATATATATATACATATATATATATCCATTTGTTAAAAGGCCAAGAATCTGGAGTAGCTTAAGAAATGGAATAGAAATAGTTACAGAAATAGAAATAGTTTCTCCATACCCATGAAGGTGAAGCATAATATAGATGATATGGATAATGATAGAGATAGATAGATAGATAGATAGATAGATAGATAGATAGATAGATAGATAGATAGATGATAGATGCTTAATTCCTCTCAAAATATCACAGCATAGTAGTTGCTTTTGATTGAAATAGTGGAATATTCAGTGTTGGGGTTGGGGAAACAGTCCCCTCTCTCTCAAGCTGCGTCTCGAGCGTTTCAAGGAGATGCGAAGCCATGAAGATTTATAAATAGATTTATAAATATGGTTTATTCTGATGCCGATTGGCACCAGGGTTAGTGCCCAGGAAGAACCCCAGAGCAAAGACCCCAAGGCCCCAGACTTAGAAGTTTTTATACCATCAAAAGTACAGGGTTACCCCTATCCCCCTGTCACACACCAAAACCTGGTTCTTAACTTTAGGGAATATTTGTTCACACCTCGGGTTGCATTCCTACCCTAAAGAATGGAAGGGGGTAGCTAGCTTACTTAATCTTAAAGAAAAACAGACCCTATGTGAGAATTGAGGGGAATGGTCTTATCAGGCCCCCTGATGTTTCTGTCTTGTGACTACTCTTAAAGGGAAAGAGAACTTCTAACCCAAAAAAAAAAACTTTTCATGGGAAAATCTCCTTTCCTTTTCATTTTCTCATAGGAAAATTTCCTTTCCTTTACATTCAGGACAAATGGAGTTCAAGAATTATGGAAAAGAGTACCCATGTAAGCATGCTTAAGCTGTAACCTTCCACTGCCTGCTGTGCTGTATCTGATGGCATGAATCATATCACCCCAAAGACTAAGAGAGATTCCATATGCATCCTAATGTGATGCACTGAAATGTGGTCTTATTTAAGCTAATGTCAGTGAACCTGTCACATACAACATGTGCTCCTGTCATTGTCTGTGGAACAATGAGCTATTACTTTGACCAATCTGCATAGTTGCCAAGTGTTTGAAATTCCTTGGCTTTTTCTTGGGCTTTGAATGAATTCATGTCTGTTTGTCAGTGTGCGTGCGTGCGTGTGTGTGTGTGTGTGTGTGTGTGTGTGTGTGTGTGTGTATGTGTGTAAAACTCATCTAGAAAAATCTAATAACATTAATATTGCCTCCCTGAAAGCAGTCCTGAAGCAATGTTGATGGAGTTTGCCATAAATGTATTTGTAGCTTATTATTTCTTTCCTTATCTTTTCCTTCTCACTTTTTCTGGCCTTCTGTGAATCTAATTTGTGACTATATTTCTGTCTAAAATGAACTGGTAACCTTGAGTCAACTCATTTTTTTTGTAATAAAAACTTATTTTAAACAGCATTTAGCACAGCTTTTACAGCTTATTTTTATTACAGTAAAATTACTTTAACAAGATTACCTTGGAAGGGCAGGTCTTTCTGGAATTCAGAGTTATTTCACTTCTTGATTTGGCAGAGGTCTTTGCTCAGATGACTCTTACTGCCAGCATAAAGGTAAGTGTGGGTTAACTTACCAAGGGACTGATTATTATGGGTTGTTTAGGATTCCAAACAACTCTGGAGGTGTTCAGACTTCAGAATGTTAGTTAGATCAGAAGTCAGGGGGACGTATATGACTCACTTGAAAACTCTTTGAAAAATGAAATTCATCATGCTGATTCTGACAGTTCAATTCACAGCTTAAGCCTTGCTGAAATGAATAAGAAATCTCTGGGGTTGTTTGAACTTGGATGTCTCTCAGAGCTCCAATGTTCTTGCTATGCAATCGTCATTGCTCTTGTAGCAAAATTTTATTTGTTTGGTGGTTTTTCTTTTTACTTTTGTGAGCTTTTAGAGCCAGGGATTATCTCTGTAACTGTGCCCAGGGATTTTTCTTAGTGGTACTTAGGAGACATGGTAGTACTGGGTATTGAACCTGATTGTTAAACATGTACACATTAGCTCTAACTCTGTAATCTCCCAAGCTGGCAAGTTTTATGTAAGTATTTTCTAAGTTTGTGAACATTTTTGTTTTAAAATACATGGATATTATAGCTTTCAGATATAATAGATTTAGGATATTTGGTTTCTTCTCTTCCTAATTTTTCCCTACCCACATCAGTCAGGTTCTATGTACCAATCTTGAGTCATAAGATGATAAGAAAGTACCTATTTTTTGTATATAAAAATCCATCTATATTATTTTATTTATTTTATTATAGCCAAAAGTTAATATTTTATTAACATCTATTTTGTCTGACTTATTAAGCCTTACATTTTCTCATTATGTATGTTTACAATACTGAAGTCAAAATTTTTATATTATACACATTTTATTATGTTTAACACATCTTATCTACTATATTTAAGATACTATGGTGTATGTTTCAGTCAATACTTTGTAATATTTAGAATGTTTTACTCTTGTTTGTGAATACTCCCTGGCAAAAGCAAAACAAAACAGAATAAGAAATCCTGTATTTGTTGCATAATTCAGTGGGTTTACTCTTTTTGAATGCCAAATCAAAATATATGACCAAAATTGGGTTAACACACACATTTATTACTACAAAAATGGAGACACAAAAACTAGTGTATCCACCAGTAACATGAAACATACTCCAAGTGATAGTGGCAAGATTACATATAAAATACTTTTGTTTTATTTTCAGACACTCTTGTTTCATTACTCTCACCACAGTGGTTTGAGGGCCTCTCTACCACCACCACAACAAAGGAACTGACTCCCCCCAAATTGCTTATTGGGGAAAATGATTGGGATTTGCAGGTTTGATGTATGAAGAAATAAGTCATTAAGAAGTCTGTGAGGGGTTATTCTTAATTCTGCACCTCTGTGAGAAAGAACATGCTATGATTTATTCAGAGTATGAATAGATAACTTATTTGGGGAATAGAAATATTGATTGAATTATTAATCACCAAACAATTTTTCTCGGTTCTATACTTTCCTGGGTATAAGGCTTAGTTCAATAAAAGCTTTATCTGGTTCTGGAAAGTGGTTTCTTTTACCTCTGAAAAGGTATAATCTGGGCAGAAAAATTGTACTTTAACATTAGGTTAGAGTTGTAATTGAAAAGCCAAGGTTTAATGGTAGGTGATAGTGCATGTAGCTAAAAGATTAACTAAATTCTTTATGTTGAGATATAATAAATAGAATAAAGTGGAGCTATTTGTCACTTGTTGCATTTTTAGTCTGTCATTTTGCTGCCATTTAATTTTAATCTTTTCCTATTAATTTTAATGCTATTTTATTTTATTTACATATAGTTACCAATTATTATATAATATCTAGAGAAAATTTGGGAGAAATAATCTATATAGCTAAAGCTTTCAAAGGAAGTTTCCTAAGTACCATGTCATTTAAAATAAAAAAGAAAATAAGCTTCTACATTTTTTTCACTAACATATGTTTGATTATAAGTGGGAAGGGGTAAGTCAAAATGTTGGCTTCATTGATTATATTTGGTGGATTTATTTATATTCAAAGGCACCTTATTATATTAATATTATTCTCCAAAGCATTTTACTAAATTAAATCCTCATTCTTCAATAAATAATATAAATTCTCATCTTAAACAATTAAAAACCCCATTTTTTCTGTATCTCAAAATAAACTACTTTGTAACCAAAAACAGATATCATAAACCTTGATCCATATTTTTTCTTAAACACATGTTTAACTTGGAGGATTTAAAAACCTTTTGATTTTCACAATAATGGTTGATATTGCATATTCTAAAATTTAATTTACTTAAGATCACAGTATGTCTATTCTGTATATGAGTTTAGAATTCATATAATTCTTTTGTGTACCTAAAACACATTTCTTTTATTTGTGTGATAACATTCTATTGTGTGTATATATTAATTCCTTTATCTTCACTGAACTAGAAGTGTTATCATAACTAGTTATGTTAAACATAAAACAAACTGAATTTCCGCACTGTAGCTCAAGTAGCTTCTCTCTTTTTTCTTACATATCTGCATATGCGTTCTCCTCAGTGATAAGCAAATGCCAACCACAATGATACTTCATAGAAAACAGCTATCTTATAGGAGATGATGAGTAGCCATTGCTGATTAATGGAATAATTGCGCCAATGTAACACTTTAACATTGTACTCTAAGTGCTAGCAACAAACAAATCTATTTGAACAAATATTCACTAGATAAAATCTTTTGAGCTATTTTTTAATTATCTTTTTAATACAGAGACTATACAACAACAACGAAAAATAGGAAAGCTACAGAAAAAAAATTACAATTTGTTCCCTCATTAAACAAAGGATATTAGATGGAAAACTGAACATGCTGTTACTGTAATTAAATGCCTTTTGTCAGATATAGTTTAACATAATTTTTTCACTGTTTCAAAACACGAGTATGATAGTAATTAACTATAAAAATGCTCATCAAATTCAAAACTAAAATATTAAGAAAATTTCAAGTTTTGCTGTAATTTCTTTAGCTTTTTTAAAAAATATATATGACATGGGTCTTTTACTGTTTGTTTTCTGGGGCTATACCTGAGAGCAATCAGGGCATACAATTGGCCTTGCACTTAGAGTTCACACCTGGCATGCTTAGAGGGGATATAAGGTGTTGGGGATCTGATATAGGTCAGTCTTCCTACCTGCTCTTCCCAACCCCAATATGTTCATGTTTTTTTTTTTTCATTTACCAAATATACTCGAGTATAAGCTGAGTTTTTCTGGTACAAAATTTATGCCCCAAAACCCAAACTCGGGTTATACTCGGGTCAGACAGGGTATTTAATGCACATAGTCTCCAATTGTCTTCTGCCATCTGCTGGAGGGGGCGATGCTTTAGCACAATGGACAAGTCTGAACTGAGCTGAAGAGGTAGGCGGCTGAACTGAACTGGATAGCACTGAACTATTTAACCAACAATATTCTGTGCGTTGTATGAGACAGACAGCAGTGCTGATATCTGCAAATTCGGGGATGATGACAATGTCTATTTCGATACCCTCACATGAGATACAGCTGAAGTTCTGTTTGGACAGAGAAGGAATCTAGTTTTGAAGGCTTTTAACCTTTGTGATTTCACTTGATTACCTGTTAAGCATTGGTTTTCCGCACTTTATTTAAAGTTTTAAAGTTGCTAGTTTACAATTTTTCTTTAGCAATAAATATTGATAAACATTTAACCTACTGATTCCTCAGTTATTGCACTTGTTTTGAGTATATATTTTCATTTTTGAAATTTATCAGTGGCTGCTGCATTTTCCACCTCGCCTTAGTCTCGAGTCACTAAGTTTTCCCAGTTTTTAGGGTAAAATTAAGGGGGTGTTTGGCTTACCCGCAATTCAGCTTATACTTGAGTATATATGGTAACTTTCTAATAGAATTCATAATTTTAGGTGATTTACGACTTCTTAAATGTGTTATCAAGATTAGAGAATTGAATTGACTGAATACATTCTCATTTATTGATAAATATGACTCTACCTATGACTAAATCCTTGAATGTCCAAAAGGATCAATTAGATACATTATACAATAAAGTGTGTGACATATAGACATAATTTGATAAATATATGTGTTTGTAAAACTGTAGTTTAATTCTCTTAACAGTATAATCTTGCTACTAAATTATTGATGAAATTTTTAATTATATATTTATTTAATATTTAACTACTAAGTTGGGATAACAATAATGAATAATATTTTAATAAAGAGTCTCATTTCATTTTGAGATATGAGAAAGTCAACTTAGTTCTTGAATACCAAGAATCAGAGTAAAATGCATTCAATTTATGATAGAAAAAATGTATGAAAGAGTGTATAAGTAATAGGAATGTTGTCAGTATTTGAAGTCAGAAAAGTCCAAATAAAAATTTGAGTTATAAAAAATTTAGGGGGCCATATAGGTATCTGATCATCAAACCAGATTGGCCTTATGTAAGGATGGCATCAATGAAACCTTGATCTCTGAAATGTTTAAGTTACAGTTCTTGTTTCTTTTCCCTAAAAGTTGAGAGGTTCAGAAAAACTTTCGTAAAATTTTGATGAAACAAGTTTTGGTATAAAAGCAACATGTTGGTAATAAAAGCATAGAAGATAAATCAAAATAATTTGGTGTCTGTTTTATTGCATTTATTCTGTAATTTGAATTTGTAAAAATAAGGAAATAAATTGAAAGAGCAGCAGACAGTATACAACAGGGAAAGTCATGGGGGAGAGACTTGGGCAAATCTGCGGTACCCTAGAACTGAATTCTATATTTTTGACTCTCCAGACTTGCTTTTTGTCATTTATTTCCTAGGAATAAAATTTGAATCTGTACTTTTTGAAATAATGTATAAGGAAGACTAAATATTCCCTATATATGCATAAATACATATATATATATACATATATATATTATATTCAGAATCAGAACTCCTGAATCTGATCTCAGAAGTTACTCCTAACAGGATCATGTACCATATTGGATGCAGGGATCTAAGTTTGTCCGTGGGCAAGGTAAGTGCCCTACCCACTGCTATAACTCCAATCCTCAAGATTACATATTTTAAGTGAGATTTAAGTTGCAAAAGTGTTATATTATTTAGTTAACAGAGTTACCTTGGCAATAAAATTTTTCCCTACTTATGCATCACTCAAGGAAGGAATACCTAGATTGAATGTAAGCTAGATTCAGTATCAAAGTAGAGACAAAGTAGCACAAACTCAAAACCTGGTGGAATATGGGAACTAGCCCATCTTCAAAGAGTCCATCTTTGTGGGACAAGAGAAAACAGTTCACTGGGTAGGGATACATGCATACATGCCTGGCATGCACTAGTGTTTGCCTACTATGCAATCCCCAATATTCATTGTAGCAACTCCCTCCATTACAACCACCAGATGTGCCACTGATTGGCTACAGCACTTCTGAGAATCCTTCCCCAAAACGAAAGCATTACCATTTTAAGGAGTTGGCCCAGACTTTTATAGAAACACTAAAGACTATAATAAATATGCAAATAATAAATGGGTGATATCAAATTAAGGTACTAAAACTTTGAAGGGGGTATAATAAGCTAGTTCATTACTGAATTAATATAAACAGAAGCAATGGTATCCTGAATGGAAGACTCCTGATCTCAGTTTTATTGTCATTGGGAAATTTGGGAATTTTCTTTAATCATTGAATTTTAGTGCTATTTTTCCCCTCAAAATAATATAAAAGAGGGGCCCGGGAGATAGCATGGAGGTAAGGCATTTGCCTTTCATGCAAAAGGTCATCGGTTCGAATCCTGGTGCCTCATATGGTCCCCCGTGCCTGCCAGGAGCAATTTCTGAGCATGGAGCCAGGAGTAACCCCTGAGCACTGTCGGGTGTGACCCAAAAATCATAAAAAAAAAGAGTTAAGGCATGCCCATACCAGTGTTTCATTAGAAAACAAAATCATCTGAAATCACCAAAAGATGTGATTTAAAAAAAAATTACCTGTATTTTTTACAATGTTTTCACAAAATGTAATAGGAAACATTGTTATAAAAAGGGGAAGAGATGGAGAATTCTTCAAGACTATTATGAAAGAAGTACTACATGAGAGATACACACTTGGTTCTATATTACTTGCCTACTTAATTAGGTTTCAGTTCATTTGACTTGTACAGGAGCAATAGAAGATATTGTCTCTGCAGGAAGTTTATTATAATGTACTGATAAAAATAGTGAAAGCAATTTTATCCCAAACTTAAAAAATAAGAGGGCATCTACAGCATATAACTTCAAGGAAATCCCACCAACTGGAACACATAAATGGTATCATGCTCTGTTTATGTACAAAGTCGAATTTATCACCTGAAGTTAAAACATAACACTCAAGATTAAAATGGTCAGTGCACAGAAATTTTTATCATAGTGTGACATTTTAAATGTAATATTAAATTTTATCGCATACATAAAACAAGTAACAGCTAATGAAAATAAATATGAAAATAATATTTTAAATTTAACTAGGATAAATAAAAAATTATACAAACTAAAGCTGAATAAACAATCAGCTTAATACAAATTATGTTTAATAGTATTAAAGACCTGAGAGAGAATATAGTGGGTGAGTATGGTCTACAAAAAAACAAAAACTTTTAAAGTTAATATTAAGTTAAGCTACACAAATTTTCCAGTAAAACATCTCATAGATTAATTTATAGCACTTGAGTAGCAAAAGATTTTAAATTCAGAAGATTTCCCTAACGAACCAATTAAAACTCTCAGCACTGTTTTTTTTTTTCTATTACCTTTATCTTTTATTCTTTCCTTCTTTACTCCCTTGATAGGTTAATTCAAAATTCATTGAGTGAGCTCAAGCAAGTTAACAATCAATTACAGTTGTATTTATATGTGCAGGGATTAGCAGAACATAAAAATGTGCATTTCTGAGATAAATTAAAACTTTAGAAAGTTTTAAAAAATGTCTTTAAAATATCTGTGAAAATTAATGAACATTAATACGCTGACTCTAAGTAAGAGCATCTAAGTAGTCATGTGAGTTAATAAATAAACAAAAGTTAAATAAATTTAGTTCTGCACACAAAAAGATCATTTTGGTGATTTTTAATTCATGTGACTCAAGAAGAATAACCATGCTTAAATTAAAAATATTAAACAGAATTGGGCAGTGGGCTTTCACAAGCCCAAAATTTATTTATAAAGTAAAATCCATACTATTTTAGGTATTCTGCAGAAGAAAATTTGGAAAATGTATACTTCAATACTGTCAATGAAGAAAAAATATTCAATTTCCTAAAAAATTAAATTTCTGCCTATATAATATTTAATCAGTTGTGATGTTTAAGCCATCTGTTTATAGTTCCTATTTATCTCAAATATGGAAAACACATTTTATAGTTCACTATTTACTCTAGAAGTTTATCTGGAGAAGACATTTTTATTTATTCATTTATTTTTGTTTGGGGCCACACCCAGTGTTGTTCAGGGGTTTCTCCTGGCTCTGCACTCAGAAGTTATGTCTGGCAGACCCAGTGGATCATATGGGTTGCAGGTAAATCAACCCAGGTCAGCCATGTGCAAGGCAAATGTCCTACACTCTCTGCTATTGCTCTGGCTCCCAAAAGGCATGTAATTATTCAATAAATTGTTAAAATCAAAGAAAGTTCTTGAAGCATATTTTTTATTTCATTAGTACAAATGCACTAATTCTTTATAAGACACAAATGTCTATTGGTAATTCACATATTGCTATTATTCTCAAGCAAGGCTGCCAAATGAACACTCTCATGGCAACCTATAAGGTATGAATGTTTAAGCTATTGAGAGTCTGGCTATATAAATGCAGTTTTTATATGTTTTGCATGACAATTTATTTCTGTACATATTCAGAATTCATCTTTTATATATTTGTCAACTATAAAAAAATGCCACAATTTACTCCATATTTGGAATCTGAGCAGAGGCAATATGAACAGGCTTCCTAGGCAGTAAGTTCTCTATTGTCCATTTCTGTCTGAATAGTGGAAATAGTTTATGATAGGCAGATGATAGTTTCACTTTTAAAAATGTGGCATTAAAATATACTCAGGTATAGACATGAAGACAGTAGCAGTTATGATGCATACCTTATATGCAACCAATAATCATTCCATTCTTGGAATTTGACACATACAAACACTGACATGTCTTATGTTGAGAAGTTGGGTCCAAGTTTTTAACACTGTATCATGAAATATACAGTAGTCAAAGATATAGCTCTAGGCAGTGTTAAAATACAAAATGAGAATATTATTAGCAGGGTGGGTAAGAAAAAAGAGAATATTATAGCAAAAGATATGGAAATATGGGAAGAGAATAATGAAAACAAACTGAATTGTTGAAATACTCTGGAGTACTTTGCTACATTTTCCCTTTTACAGTCTCTAAATGTTTTGCTTCTTCAGAGTTAAAGAAGTTTGCCATTACATTGTCCATGACCCCCTGAAAAAAGAGTTATTACCACTGATTGATTGCCCAATTCAGCAGTAGAATCTCAATACTATTTGAATTTTACTTCATTTTCTTCCTGTGCTTTCTAAGAGAAAAGAACACTCCCAATGGTGTGGTTAGAAATATACAGCAGAGACTGAAACTAAAGCAATTTTCTTCGATGACAGTGATGAGTGAAAAAAACTTTGAACCTAGACACACTTTTAATACAAAAAAGGAATTCACTCAAAACCCTAAAACCAATAATTCCTGAAACATGGAAGTGTTATCAAATCTATAAGAATAGATTGGAAAAACTAGCATGCAAAATTAATTGAAGAAAAGTTAACCAGCAACTTGCAATAATCTCTTCAAAGGACATGTGGATATTTTTTCAATGTAGTTATAATGTGAACATTACAAAGCCCTATTATTCATTTTTTATTTTTTCTTCTAGATATGATTTACAAATATATAATATGCTGCTATTTATTACATAAAACAAATATTAATGGTGTATAAATATATTTTTCTTTATGATTAGAGAATACATGCAGCAAATGATTTCTCACATGTTGAGTGATGAACTTCTTGTGCAAAGTTAAGAAGGGACAAAAAAGAATTAATACCATGATCTTTCCTGGGACTTCACTGAAGAATCTTTCATAAACAAGAAATAGTATCCAGAAATTTAGGAATATAATTTCACCTCAGAGTGTAGACAGAATAGATAAGAGCAAAATGAATGTTGTTGGATTTCTGAACTATTGAAGCATGGGATCATTCCTTGGCAAAAGGGAGGGTCCAGTTCAAATGCTACCACCCAATCTTAAAATTCTTACAACATGTATTTGTGAGGTCAGACTAAACCAAGTAAGATAATGAGGGGTTGGTTCTGCAGCACCTTAGTGTCTTCAAGCAGCTGGCAGAGAAAAACATCACAGAAGCCTTTCTAAATAAGATACAGTGTGGAACAAATAGCTAAATAAAAGGAAGGGCAAAACTGCCTTGAGCTACATTTGTTCTCTCCAAGCTAAACAAAGCCATATACATACATACATACATACATACATATATACATACATACATACATACATACATAATTGATTTCAGCATAGTAAACTCTTAGAGTTAGAAAGGGCTTTTAGAGGGACCAGAGTGGTGGCACAAAAGGTAGGGCATTTGCCTTGCACACACTGACCTAGGACAGACTGTAGTTTTATCCCCCTGACGTCCCATATGATCCCCCAAGCAAGGAGCAATTTCTGAGCGCATACCCAGGAGTAACCCTTGAGTGTCACCAGGTGTGGCCCCCAAAGGAAAAAAACTCAAAACAAATAAACAAAAAGGAAGTGCTTTTAGAGGGAGTACAACTTTTAGCAGGCCTTCTTTCTATCTGCTATTGTGTCAACATTCAGTCCATTGTTTAATATTTGTACATTCAGCCGAAGAATCTAAATTTCAATATTATAATGCTTAGAAATATAGATGTTTATAGAAATATATTACTATAAGGAGGGACCAATGAGTCCTATGGTTCACTTCTTATTAAATTTTAAATACCACCTATAACCTGCCTCATGATTACGGAGAGAATAAATTTTTTAACTTTAGTAATTATTAGTATGCAGTATGCTGAGATTTTGTTAAATTTTAAAACATTTTTCTTTTATTTTAGAAAAATGGCGTTATTGTGATAGTAAATAATTAAGAATAACTGATTTTAAAGCTTGAGAAATCTATTTAAAATAATATGAGGGTTATTTATATATATTTATTTGCTCTAAAAAAAGTATTGCTTTGCATAATTCCCAGAAATCTGTGTAATAACAAGAGCTTTCTGGATTTCTCAAGTGCACAGAATCTTTGGAGAACCATTGTTCACAAAATAATTTGAAATAATTTCTCCTAGTAGAAGGATGTCAGCCCTGGGGACCATCTAGCTAATTGTATGTATGTTACACTGGGGAGTTCCATCTCATGGAAGTTTCTTTGGGGTTCTGGGACTTATTCATTGGAATGGAAGATTAAAGTTATAATATAAAACAAGCAATTATGAGCATTTCATTCGCTAAATTATGTGAGAACTGTGGTGATAATTGCAGGTAGACTTAATAGCAGTGAAAAAATCTTTGAGATCTGAGAATAAGTGCGTCTTCCTTTTAGTTATCTGTGTGCCCAGTATTTTGTAGGTCAGTACTTCCCTGGAGAGAAATGTGAAGAGAAAACCTGGGAGGTTTGGGAGGATTTAGAAGAAAGTAATATATGAATTTTCTCAAGGCTTTAGGAGATTTAATCATCAAATAGAAGTCTATAACAAAACAAAATAGGGCTATCTCCATAATGAATTACTGAAAAAAAAAACATTTACTTCAGAGTAGCAACATATATTTTCCTTCCAGGTCAAATGCTCCATTTGTATTCTTATTTCATGCTAGTATCAAATAAAGAGTGTTAGGAAGTCATCGTGAAAAACACAATTATGAAAGTAGTAACAGTACTTCATATGCTATACTAAAGTTTTATTGCTATTATTTTCTATCCTTATTTAAATTTATTCTTTGATTACATGATTTATTTATACTTTGGCTTATTTGTATAAATTTTGAATGTATAATATTTAAATAAATTATACTTTATCTTTAGGAGACAACACACTGGCACTGAGAGACAGGTCATCAATATAATTTTAGTTAGCCTTCTTTTCATAGTGAGTCCATTGGGTTCTCAAATTCTATTAGTGGTTATTTTCTAATTTTTATGTTATCTCTTTCAAATAAATATACTTCATAACAAAAAAATCTCAAATTATATCTTAAATTGTGGTTTGGAGTTAATATGATAGTAAGGCTTAGTGGAAGTGACTAGGACTGTATTTACCTTAGAAAACCAGTCAGCTAAAAGCAATCCAACAGTCTAGAGGCAATGCTAAGTGCTATCATTAAGAACTTGAAAGGAACAGGCATGCTGAATTGTGTGACAGCACCATCCATTTTAGCTATTTGACCAGTATGAAGACAGATCAATCATGGAGAATCACAGTAGATCTGTAGAAGTTTAAGCAGATAGTGACTATAATTGAGGCTGTTATACAAAATTGATATGTTGTTGATTTGGGGCTGCACCTAACTATTCTCAGAGCTTACTCTTAGAGGACTTGGAGTTTGGTTATAAGCAATGCAAGAACCTTACCCCATTCTTCTATCTCTCTGGTGCAGATGTTTTTTTAAACTGCATCAACAGTCAACACTGACCTAGAAAATGCTTTTTATATAATATTATCCCTAATGGTAATAACATATTGAATTATTTCAGTTTTAAATATCATGTCTACATGTATACATCATAAACCTATGTCAAAGAGATGAATTTCATGTCACAATTGTCCAAGCAAACACATTTATAACATTTCCTGTTGTTAAAGTACTGTACGTGTCCTCTACTTTTATTATACAAGGCTCTCTGGATTTTTTAAGTGGTAGAAACCATTATAGACTTACTGACAAAATATTTGAATCTAACAAAATTTCAGAGACTTTTTATATCTCAGTGTACTTTTAAATAACATGTATGGTAATAACATAAATTACTGACATAATAAAAATAAATTATTTTATCTGGTCCCTTATACAAGCAAAAACAGGAAAACTGGTATAGGTTTTGGTGAGCTTCTGGAAATTCTGTATGTTACTCCAACCCATAATCTGAGGAACTCCAAAAGTTAGTATTTTTGGTTAAAAACCAAATAACTAAAGTCTGCATTGCTGAACTTACCACTTTTTCACAGGGATCATATGGCCAAGTAATGCAATGATTACTGAAGTGACAATAAGAGATAAAATTCTTGGCAAGTTGGGAAGCACTCTGTTAGGGAAGTATGGTGATCTTTAGCAAGTTTAAGCAGAACCCTGACATTCTCTGTAAATGTGTGTTCTCTTTCATAACAGCTTCTGACCTGTGCTAGACCTTAGTTGAAAGTGAGGAATTAATCATGCTACCAAGTTACTTGAACTCTGACCTACCTGTCATGGTTTTGATGTTATCTGATCCAATAGCTCTTAAGTTTGGACTGAAGAGAAGCATACCATCATCACAAAGAAATGGTTTGTGTTTAGGACCAAATGCCTCAATCCTCTTAATCAATGGGAAAATAAGACACCTGCTGTTTTCAGTCAATAAAAAATTTGGGTATATTCAATAAATGAAGCCATATAATTTTTCCTTGAATAGGAAAATCATCAGAAAACAAGTTTCAATTAATATCTTAGTTTATTATATTTTGTTAGATAATTGGATAGAGCAATACAAAAATTTTAAAAATATAGAAATATCTTTCTCTTAAAGGCCCGATTCTCTCTTAAACATGGATCTAATTTGCTTGTTACTATCTTTTTGGTTGCTTATTTCTACTCCAGAGTTCTGTGTTTTCTCTTGAACACATACTTCTTTCTCTCTCTTTCTCTCTCTGTCTCTCTCCTCACATCTTTCTAAGTAATTTCCAATAAATTTTTTATTGTTTCACTATATACATTAAATTAGGAGTGATTACACAACAGAATATAATTTAAAAAGTTGAACATTTTTGGTAGCTGAAAAGATAGATTGCCTTCCTCTAGTCCAACAGGAGTTCGATCACTGGCACCTTATCTGACCTCTGGAACCCCTTCATGAATGATCCTTGAGTACAGCTGGGTGTGGTTCCAAAGAAAACTGAACAAACAAACAAATGAAAGAAAAACAACGAAACAAGCTATAACAAGATAATCTAGGTTTCAAAGATTGTACTGTATTAAAATAAAGTTCTCTATTTTGTATGCTGTAATTATTATAATGAAATTCTTATTATAAGTTTAAAATGTGTGGATAATTAAATTGGAAAAATAGTATGTAAGACTTATCATGGAAGTTATTTTTATTAAATTAATAATTTATTACAGAAGTAGTTAATAAACTATAAATAGTTCAAGACAGTATCAAATTAAAATAAATTAAAAATTCTAATAGTCTGTTTTCCATGTGTCCTTGAACAAGTCAGTTAATTCTTATGTTTTACACTTTTGTGTATTAATTGAGACAAAGGGATTACATTTTAGTGAACTTAAGAGCTATAAAATCAATTTTTATGAAACTTTGGTCTAATAAAACATAAATTACTATCTTGTGGCAAAAATGAATATCATACTTAGTAACTAATTGCAGGTCTGACTTGAATCTCAATATCAGCACTTGGCATTGAGTTATAAAATCGACTATCGGGGATGGACTACTTTAATGAAAACAATGCATAGAAGAGCACATCTACTCCAATAGTACTTTCATGTCATATTAAAGTTGATTATTTTTCTAAAATTTTGTCTCTGATTCACACTTATCATGTTGCTATGAATAATCCACCTGTTTTTTTTCCTACATGAGGCTATATATGCTTATGCTCAGAGCTTACTCCTGGCTCTTTACAAAGGAATTACTCCTCGATATTTTTTTGAGACAATATGAGAGATTCTGGTTCAGACCCATGTCATCCATGTACAAGACAAATGCCCGGGAGCCGGGAGGTGGCGCAGGAGGTAAGGTGCCTGCTCCCTTGCCTGCGCTAGCCTAGGACCGACCACGGTTTGATCCCCCGGTTCCCATATGGTCCCCCGTGCCTGCCAGGAGCGACTTCTGAGCACATAGCCAGGAGAATTCCCTGAGCATCACTGGGTGTGGCCCCCCCAAAAAAAAACAAACAAAAAAAAACAAAAAAAAAGACAAATGCCCTTGCCATTGTACTATATTGCTCTTATAACTACTCCATTCTATGACAGAAATTTAAATGGCTTATATTCTCTAAATTTAAACTCTGAATCGAAAATATATTCAAAATGCATCAAGGACAACCTTGAATTTTCTTTAACACAAGGTTGATAGTATCTTGGGATGCTGTGTGATCACTTGTGGGAGGTGTTTGCTGTTAATGTGTAACTAACACAAGAGTAAATTCAATAGTCAAAAACATTCCTGATGATAGTTAAAAAAATGAAACTTTTCTTTAATATTTTCTAAGGTCAATCAGACTGATACCTCCAACCCTGCCTAGTGTTACAGAGAGTGAGACAGACCAATACATAAGGAGATAAACAAACACACATACTATCCTAGCTTTGGGTCACCTGGGAAGCCATCAGTGGTTTGATAATGGCTGAATACAATATCACTTCCCACCAGTTCGCCAGGCTCCCAATGTTAGTAAGCATATAGACATTGATTAGTTACATGGAGATCAGAGGATGGAGATAGTTTATGTATGTATCAGAAAGCAGCCTTGAAATGTAAACTGGCAGTTTCTATTTTACTTTTGCCTATATAAGCCCTTATATTTAAAATATTCTAAGAAAAAAAGTCTTATTTATAAAAACCTGGCACATTTTTGCAGCTAGAATATATTGGTTATATAATCTATTATTTCCTGGGTGTGCTTTTTCAAGCCCTTTGCATTATAATACATGAAACATATTTATATGGAAGCATGTACCACATATGACTTATTTTTGGTTAGGGTGTTAAGTCTTCACAAATATTATACATAAACTTGTCTTTAATTTCACAGAACTCAATGATTTTATAGATTAAATGCTTTTGGATATACTTGCATTTACCTTGTCAAGTAATTATTTTTCATTTTGAAAGTCATTTTGAAGTTGCATTTTTTTAAAAGTAATTAAATTTTTCACTTATCATTATATTTGGTGGCCAAGGAGACCATACAGAGATTGGAGCATGTACTTTACATGGAACTGACCATGATTCAATTCCTAGTACCATATAGATTTGAGCCTGTCCAATGCTTAGTCAAAGCCTCAAAGTCTATGAGGAAATATCAAGAGTGACTCTAGAAACCCCCAAGCACTACTTGTAACCTGGAGAAGTCACCAAAATCACAAGGCTGAGCAGCTGTATTCCTATACCTTATATCAATCTGTATATACTGTTGACCAAGAATGACTGGAGGGCACCCATGTATCTCTTGATTACTTGGAAATTACCACCCCCCAAAAAAAGATATTTTGTACTTGAATGTTACCATCTTTTGTTGGGATTAAGATAATTAAGGCAAAGCCTACTAAATATTTGGTTTTAGATATTTTAGCATGTAGGTTGCTTGCCTTGGAGGCAGTCAAACATGAATTGTTCCTTTGATTTAACTATGCCCCACAGAGCACTATTAGGAGTACAGAGCCAGGAGTAAGCTGGGAGCACTGATAGGTGTGGGCTCTCAGAACAATCAAACATAACAACAGGAAAGTTGCCTTTCCTGTCTATCATAACTTACCATATGATCATAAATTCTAGTTTTTATTGAGATTGTAAAATTTTAATTATTGGATTTCTACTATCTAAAGTGCAAGATTTCATAAGCCTTTTTTTAAAAACAACTAGGCACTTTTTTCCCATTCTTAAAATTTGGAATATCAAATCTTATCAGGAAATATCTAAGTTTCTTCAGAATACATACACTATAATAGAAAGTTTTTATGTAAGGAAAGATCAGAATAACTAATATTAGTAATGCTTTATCAATAAATATTTAAGCCATTTTATATATAAATTTATATATATGTATTATATATTTATATATTACATATATAAATTTATAATTTATATCTTTATACTTTGTTATTTATCAATATATTATAATAATATTACATTTTGAGTCTTACTAATAATTTGATCTAATCAATTTTGCTAATAAAGATTTCAAGCAATTCCATTTTTTTGTTTGTTTGTTTTTTGTCCACACTCCATGATGCTCAGAGGTTACTCCTCACTATGTGCTCAGAAATCGCTCCTGGCTTGGGGGATCATATGGGAAGCCAGGGAATCTAACCGCTTGGTCAGTCCTCTGCTAGGCAGAAAGATGCATTACTGCTCAGGGCCACCGTTCTGGCCCCAAGCAATTTCCTTTTATCTTTATGTACTAACCTTACCTTAACATTGTCGGGTATATCAGTTTAATTTAGAAAAATTACTATATCATATTTTCATTTGTATGTGATAAAAATTACCTTAAATTATGTCATATGATTTCTTGAACTAAAGAGTTTCAAAATTCTACCAAAAGTCAGATTATCTTGGTCCAGAAAGACTGCGCAGTGCTTGTCATGCATTGGCTAAACTGGGTTTGATCTCAGGCATTACATATAGTGACCCAAGCCTATGGGTATTGATATCTAAACAAAGAGTTTGAGTATGCCTGGAGTACTCTCCATACCTATTTTTTGGTGTGTTTTCCAACTCCCAAAATAATATTATATTATCTTACAGATAATATTTCAAAGTTTATTTGACTTGGCATATTTGTCTTGAAAATATAGGATATAAATTATTATTATACAATTTGAGAGTATCTCTAAAATAATAGAATCTAAATTTATTATCTATAACATCTCTTGATAGATTTAATATAATGCTGTTATTAACCAGATGAAGAATATGTCTATAATATTTGAAATGTAAAATTTATTTTTCCATCTTACTGTCAAATTATATTTGATGTTTACATTTCAGTATGTAGCAACCTTAAATATATATTAAATATAAACTTACTAACTAGAGTTTTTATTTCTATCACTAATACACAGTATATATACTTTCTTATTTCTAGAGAACAATATGCAACATAAATAATAACACTGACCAAATATTGTATCCAGTTCTTTTTCTTCAATTTAATTCTTTTGTTTTTGTTTTCTGGGCCACACCAGTTGACACTCAGGGGTTACTCCTGGCTATGCACTCAGAAATTGCTCCTGTCTTGGGGGGACCATATGGGACTTGGGGGGGATCAACCGTGTCTGTTCTAGGCTAGCCCTTGCAAGGCAGATGCCTTACCTTTAGCCCCACTGCTCCAGCCCTGGTTTGTAATTCCATATGGGATACCAGGGGATCATACCATGGTCCATCCTAGGTCAGCCACATGCAAGGCAAGAGTCCTACTGCTTTGCTGTGCCATTGCTTCAATATAATTCTTAATTTAATTTTAAATTTTATCTTACTCTATTTACTTTGTAGGTATATATTACAAGCATTACTCAGGAGCTTAGAAATTACCGATAATAGGCCTGTCTGCAAAAAATATGTATTCAGTTCTTTTTCTTAATTAATTCTTAATTTGTATTTAAATTTAAATTTACTTTGTAGGTATACATCCCAAGCTTTCCTCAAGAGACTACAGATTAATGAAAGTAAAAAACAACCCTGCTGTGTTTGCTGAACAAGCTTTCCAATGCAATGTTCCTCATGTTGAGTGGTATTGGGGAACACCGGGCTCTTACACTGATGTGCTGCAAAAGACTGCTAAGACCACACTTAATAGCTGTCTTGCTGTGTCAGATATTAAGTTCAAGGTCTTGTGTATGCCATATATGAAAGCTAATCCTTTGCGTATGCATAAATCAGTAGTACCCTACATTTTATTAATGTTTTAGCTGAATCATGGTGAGACACACAGTTACAAAGTTGTTCATGATTGAGTTTTAGTTACATGATGTTCGATGTTCCATCTATTTATTAGTACACATTTCTGCCAGAATGTCATTCCCTATTTTAATCCCACATTTGTCTTTAGCCAGTGTTAAAAGTAAGACTTTTGCATTTCTTAAGATTTTAATATTGAATTTGAGTAGTTGAATTTAAATATATATTTACGTTCAAATCAATGGAATTCAGATTTCCTTTTTCATTACTTTTAGATTATTTTTGAAAATCATCAAAAAGTATCTTTTGTTCAAAGTAACACACATATGCCTTTATGTCTCCTCTAGGAAAATCTCATGTTCCTTTTCTAGTAGATATATTGCTTTTCTTTTTTTTAAGATAACATACAAGTGCTGATTAAAAAATAAATATCAAATATTGAATAAAATATAAATAAATTAAAATTAAAAATAAATAAATTGGTATCATGAAACTCATTTTGTTTTAAACATCAACACTTTCAGGAAGCGGTCCTCAATTAAAGTCCACATTGAAGGACTTTATACAGCTATAAAAATAATTTTTGGAAAAATTATTACTAGTTCAATCTGAATGAAGTAACACTGTTATGTAAAGACCAAAAGACCAAGTATATATTTGTAACATTTTGTTTGCAATGTTACCTTTAATTTATGGCAAAATATTTTAATTTGAATAGATATGCAAACAATAAGAATTTTCAAGTTAAACATTTAATCATAGAACTGTGGACAACATGTTTAATTTCTAATTTGATAAAGTTTTTCTCTGTCATATGTGCCTATAATTAAACTTTACAATTGATGAAAGAAAAACCTGAGAGAAAATACAGCAGCTTGCACTAACACCTGGTGGATATGCACATGGTGAAACTGAAATGTTATCTATACACATAGGGTCCCTTGAGGCCACCAGGAGTGATTCCTGGGCACAGAGATATGAATAAGCCCTGTTCAAAGCCAGTTACATCAACCAAATCAACAAAAACAAATGGAAGTAAACAATGAGCTCTAATGAGGATATATGGGGTGAAGGAATACTTACCCACTTTTTGTGCTAATGTCAACTGGTCTACCTTTGGAAAATAGTACAGAGCTTGCTCAAAGAATTAAGAGTTGAACTACCTTATGATCTAGAAGTATCACTTTATGGTACCTATCCCCAAATCTGTAAAACTTCTGAAATTAGAAAACCAAAATTGTGATCCTGTGTTTATTTTAACTCTCTATGCAATCTTTTTACTTTTAAGTGCATGACCCATTTTTATTACTTTTAATTAAAGTGTTCAGTCCACCTACACTAAAGGAAAGTATTAAAATACTTTTTGTTTTATTTCTACACTATTTATTTACTTTTTTCAAAGTTTATGAGATAAGTTGCATAGCTATTTACAAAATTTGTTATAGGGAAGTCTATAGTAAATGGCTTCATATATATGTGTCTAAGTTTATTCCTACTATCTAAGACTATTGGATAAAATATTCTTGGAAAGTAGAGTAGCTTTATCTTTGAGTACCCTAAACATATTGTCACTTATTTTCTGCCTGTAGAGTTTCAGTTGAGTAAACTGTCAGTAAACATATAGGAGCACAATATTTTTTTTTTTTTGGAGTTCACATCTAGAGATTCTCATAAACTACCTTTACTTTGTGCTCAGATCAAGCCAGTGTGCTTAGGTAACATATATAGTGCTGGTTGTCAAAAAAGTTTATATCCACCATGCAAGGCAAGTCCCTTACCTCTTGTAATAATAAGGAATAGAGACCATTTTAACTTTCAAATGCTGTTGTCCAAATGTAAGAAGTGAGTGGTTTTAAGAGAAACATCTACATTTTTTAATCTTATAACACAATGTTAATAAAAAAATAGTGTTTTTAAAAAATGGTAATAAATTTCACCAAGTTTTATAAGAATATAAGATATCTATAAAATTAATTTTATGCTTTCAGAGGTATGTTGCGTTAAAATTATTTTCAAACTTTTAATTTTGGTAGTATATGCATGACAAAAAATTTTAATATATCTTTATGATATTGTAGAAATAGTTTTAAATAGATAAATAAATTTCTTTGAAACTGTTTTTCAAAGATAATTTTCTATAACAAAAGAACTGTATTTTATTTCCTTATTGACATTTGCAGGTAATTTTCTAATAAATACTGCAATATGGGATACACAAATGAGAAGCAATAACATTAATTTAATATAGGTAGCCCCCAACATATGAAATGGATTTAAATTGAGAAATTGCACACAATCTTACTTCTTACATAGCTTCTAATTAAAGTCTACATTTCACATAGTATTATAGTAAAATAATTTTTTGACTTCACAAAACACATGGTTACCATGGAAACTATAGTTCCATTGCACATACTGCATTGTCTCATATAAAAATTAAGTTAAGTAGCATAATTTAATTGTGTCATATATACATTTTTACATTATTTTGTTACAGTCATACACATTTGGGACTGAACAAGAATTAGTAGTTTTTGAAAAGTGATGCTTTTTAACTCATAAAATAAAATATAAAGAATAAAATAAAATTGAGAAATATACTTTTCTGTGCATGTAATTATTCCTTCTAACTATAATATTGAAAATAAAAATGCACAATTATATAAATAAAATCATGTTGAAATAAGTTAGATATTATTAATAAACAGTAATAAAATAAATGCATTCTGACCACCATTTAATTACTAATAGTTATTCTCTATATATTAATTATACATATTATCAATAATATGCAGACTTGAGTAAAATTTTATAGTACTATTGTTCTGTTAAAGTTTATTTTGCAAATTTAATTGCTCCAATATTTTGATGATCTGATTCTAAAATTTATTTTATGTTAAAAATGTGGACTTTTTGCATGATTTGGAATCATATTCCTAGCAATTTCCAAACTATAAAGAAACTGGATTCATTCTTTTTCTTTTACTTCTCAGAAAATTAATGCAGTAGATTTAGTAGTGTTTCAGAAAAAATATATTGTTTTAATATCTCATTAAATTTATTTTGCATTGCTGTTATGGCAAATTTCAGAAGAGAGTGAATTACAAATGTATTGATTGAAACAAACATTAACAGCACATATTTCTAGTAAAATACTATCTGGATAATCTAATGTTGTTTTATTATAAAATAATTTCTATATATTAAATACAACACTGCAGATCCAAGTAAAGCAAATATAAAGCCTTCTCCATTTTTTCTTACTATAGTTTAGAATTTTTGAAACAAATCTGACTAAATAATAAATCAATATTTTTTCTCAGAAACATATTCAGAACATTCATATTTGAAAAATATTTAGAATGTGGTATAATTTTTAACCAAATTGAATACATAAGATGATATTTATAATACATAGTGATAAATATTGTAATTTGTTAAGCTTAAAATGTTCATAACATAAATTTTGTGACAAATTCATAATTATAGAGTATGTTTCTATTCTTAAAATAGTGTGTTAATACAATGAAAAACTCTATCCTAGGCTTGTCCTAGGATCTGTGCAAAAACAAAGACCACCAATTAAAGAAGACTGATTACAACAGTAATAGAA